>JACVVK020000097.1:1330000-1337500 GCA_018292915.2 Batillaria attramentaria
GCATCACTTTTCCGGCACCATGGTGCGTCTATCTCTATACGTCTGTGGTCTAACTCTGCAGGGTATGTTATCTCCTACACTGATGACCCCAACCTACCAGAACGGTCGTGGGCCATTCAGGCTGTGGCGGGGGACCAGCTGAACAACACCATCACAGACCTTCAGCCCAACGCCAAGTACTTCTTCAAACTTCAGGCCAAAAACAAGGCTGGATTCGGACCACCCACCAACCCAATCTCGTACACAATTCCTGATGGTATGCAAGGCTTCTTCGTGTCTGCAGTACATATAATGACTATAGTTTGCCACTTCTGTTCCTTCTGCATGGATCTTTTCATATTTTGTGCAGTGTACATGTGTAATGAAATGAAAGATACCTCACCAACAATTTAATGCAGTCAGACTATTTTGTGATGGAGGAAGTAGGGGGTGCAGAGGACATGTTGCATTTTTACGTCTTCAGTTTTGCATGGTGGTAGTGACACAGTATTCCTATCATTGGGAATTATCTTGCACTATGAGAATGCTGCACACTCTTAACAGCGTGTTTGGAAACGTTTGGGTGGTACATTGAATCTTTTAATTCTGACTTACAACTGTCCTCTGAGCCTTTGAGTTTGGGTACAAGAGTGCTTTGTTTTGCTGCAGTGCCTCCCTCGGTACCCAGAGCCTTGACAGTAGAGAAATCCAGAAAGTACCCTTGTGCTGTTGTCATCAGTTGGCTGCCTCCTCTAGACATGGGAGAACCAATCATTGGTACGTTGCATCCAAATGCTTCACCCCCCCCCCCCAAACCCCCACCCCACCCCCTCCCTTTTTTTATCTTTTTTTTTTTCTTTTGCGAAGATAAAACATCAGGATTTTGAATTCTGTGACTTGGCTGGTTCCTTCTCTTGGATCTTCGTCCAAGCTTTACTAGCACTTAGATTGTCTTGAGCAGAATTTGTAGGCTTATAACTGTGTGACTAGGAAACCAACTGCTGCCATCTTCTTAGTGAAAGATGTTCAGGACAACTGTCGATGAAATGGCTTTACGTTTATTACGTTAGACGACCTGTGGTCATATGTGCGGTTGAGTTTGTTTTTTAAAACTGCATTTATTTATTTGTTTACTTTCCACTCTTTGTGCAGGTTACATTGTGTTGTACACAGAAGAAGATGCCTTGCAGTGGGCAGCAGAGGGCATCAAAGGTGATCACCGCTCCATCACCCTCCGTAAGCTGAAACCACATACCACGTACCAGTTCAAAGTACAGGCGCGGTCAGAGACTCACCTTGGGCCCAGCTCACCCCCTGTCAGCTATGCCCCTGATGATGGGTTGTGCGGTAGGTCTTGTCTCTGCTGACTCAGATATATGCATTTGATTGCTATACTGAATTCTTTGTGTTTGTGTGTGTGTGTGAGAGAGAGAGAGAGATTGTGTGTGTGTGTGTGTGTGTGTGTGTGTGTGTGTGTGTGTGTGTGTGTGTGTGTGTGTGTGTTGGTTTTCTTAACTTCTGTGAGCACTTACAGCTGGCAGAAGGTAATCGCTATGAAAGTGTCCATTGATGATAGTAGTAGTACATGTAGTAGTATAAACGTTGCTGGAGTGTTAACGCTACACAGTTTCTAAAAGCAAATCTTTGTGTATGCATGTGCAGATAACTTTCAGAATTTTCAACATCTCTGTATGTGTTAAAAGTGAAGCGCTGAGCACACTGGTGAAGTTTTGAAAAGTTGAGTTGTGATAGATACGGAAAAGATGAGTGTTTTCATTTCTGTTTTTTGTTGTCATTTTTGTTTTGTTTTGTTTTGGTTTTTTTTGTGGGGGGGGGGGGGGGGGGGGGGGGGGAGTATGAACAAAATTTATGCAAGTTCAGCACAGAAACTTACCTTGAAAAAGCATAGAAAACCGTGTTCCTTTTTTTATACTGTTTTCACTCAGATTCGAATTCATCCTTGAAGCCTCCCACCGACTTGAGAGTTATTGTCCTTTCATCCAACTCTGCCATCATGAGCTGGCGTGACCCAATGCGTGGCATTCCATACCCTGACGGAAAGTCAGATGCTGCATCCACCTACACCGTGAGGTACGGCCCACGAGATAATCCAGCCAGCCACACCTACCTCAACCCACCGTTCCCCAGCCTGTACCTCGTGGATCTGAATCCCAACACTGAGTATGAGTTTTCCGTCCGTCTCAACCGAGAAAATCGCCACAGTTCTTGGAGTCGCCGTGTTTACAACACAACTATGGAGGCAGGTGGGTACATGAGCTGGTGGACAGCTCAAATAGTTTGAAATTGTAGGAAAAAAAGAAGAAGAAGAAAAAAAAGAAGAAAAGCCAAGAACACAAAACAATTTTTGTTTTTCATATGCCATCAACTTTGGCTTTATCACTACTGGTATCATCTGTGTCATTCATTTATCTGAACCAGAAGGTTATGTCTTTCCACTTGCATACATTCCTTAGTATATTCACAAGCGGGCACACACACACACACACACACACACACACACACACACAGAAATTATACTACAAAATATTTTTATTTTTTTGAAAGATGTTAAAATCAGATCCATTTTTTCTTTGTTGGCGCCTTTTTATTTTGTTTGTTGTCTTTGCTGTTGAAGTTTATCAGTCACATTGAGGTGTGCTTTCCGTTTATGTGTAGCTCCAGGTACAGCACCAGTGAATGTGACAGTGACGCTAGCCGAGGACGATCCCACTGTGGCTCGCATCACGTGGGGCCCACCGCTCATGCCTAATGGCCGCATTACTGGTAAGTTGGTGATCACAATAACACTAGTTTGAGTAACATGTTGCAAAGAAGAAACGCAACTGAAAATGATGGCTTGAGTTGCGTACTACTGTATTGATGATCAGAGCATCCACGCCTGTCCATCAAGTGTACTGCATACTGGTGTCTAGACTACCGTATTAACCTTAACTTTTCCACCGTCCTTACTTTCCAACCACAGTGCAAAATCTGGGAAAGTTAGGTAAAAAAAAACAACAACAAAAATCTTCTTACTTTTCAACCAGTCACCAAAAGTCTGTCCCTAAGTTTTCAACCAGGCCAGTGAAAGTGTGAGGCAACCTGAAGATGATGTCAAGTGTCCAGAAAAAGTGAAACAAATTGATAAAACTTTGCTTATTTGCCAGTCTGGCTTTTAATCGCTTTCGTAATGCCGCCATTGTTGTGGTGGTCCATTTCGGAGTTTAGAAGGTGTAAAATGCTCACATGCAATTAAAAAAACAAGGAGAATATGGTGACTAAAATATTAATAATAATTATAATGAGTATTGTATAGGCGCTTTACTCAATTTCATGAATCGGCTCAAAGCGCCGCGAACTGAACCCAACACGCACGCTCACATGAATCACACGCATTCTCTCACACACTGGACATAAACAATGAACACATTACAGTCACATGGTGCGAAGGGTCAGCTCAGATATTTAAATTTCAGAATTTAGAATTGCACTTATTTTTTGTTCAAATGTGGTGGACTGAACATTTCCAAAGCAGAGGGGGAGGAAGCCAGAGTACGCGGAGAGAACCCCGACGATTGGCCCGAATGAACGGTGCCACATACGAGAAGGAAAAATTCTTTGCCCTGAGTGGGACTCGAACCCCCGACCGCTCGCATTGGTGACAAGTCTTTTAACCACTAGACCACCGATCGCCCCCAAGGTTTAGATAAGGTTTACGAAGGCTTTTTTGCATTTCAGAGCCCTGTGATGCAAGATACTGTTTCAAGCAGCGTTGTTCACTAACCCCACCGGCACACATGGTGTTCAGTGAAGATGGTTGGACATCGAAACTGAAACTAATTTTTTTTTTTTTTTTTTTTTGCTGCTTGGTTTTTGACCAGACCTTCAAAATCAAGATTTTTCAGTGTAAAAAGCAGTCGAAACGTTAAGGTTTTTTACGATATAGTGTTACTCACGTGTGCCCCTCAGGTTATCTGGTTTTCTCCACAACACGGCGGAAGCAGCCCATGAGTGACTGGCAGGTGGAGGGTGTACATGGGAACACGACTTCGCTGACAGTCCGTGACATGATGCCCAACACAAAGTATGTCTTCAAGCTGCAGGCACGCAACGCCAAGGGTTACGGGCCTATGTCTATGGCTGTCACCTACAAAACGCCCAAAGGTAAAAATCACTGGATCGAAAAGAGTAAATTTGTTGTTTTATGTCTGCATGTGTGTATGTGTGTGGGGGGGAGGGGGGGGGGGAGGATGTATTGCACTGTACCTTTCTCTTTGAGCATGTGTATAATGCTTGTCGTGTCAATCTGTTTAAAAACAAAACCAAACCCCAGTAGATTTAAATCCGCTGTTTCTACACACAAGCCAACCTTTGTTTGAAACATTTTCATTTGTGAGTGCACCTTTCTGCTCAAAATGAAATACTGTAGTCTGTCTGAATGATTAGTAGAGCTCTGAATGTGAGACAGTGCTGTCTGCTGGCTCTGTGAACAAATGAACACTCAAATTCTCCTAGTCAGTGGTTGATCGTGCGCACGCCCTACAGCTGACGCCTTCAGGCCTACATATTTGCAGTGTGGCGTAAGGCCTTCTGTTGGCATAGTGCCAGGCTTTGAGATGCTGTCACTGTGCAGGTGTCTAAATGGTATGATGCTAAACATCACCAAGACAATGCACATCACCAAGACAGTGCAGAACAATCTGTGAACCTAAAAATGTTAAAGAATGGGGCCTTTAAGACTTTTTTGTTTGGGGAGCTACATAGCGGCTAGGTGGGATTGTCCGAATGCCAGTCAAATATAGAGTGCAAAATTATGATCATGACTGTGATGATCTGTATTTCAGTGTATGGAGGCACAGTGGAAGATGTGACAGTGCGGACGTCTAGCGAGGACCCCTACTCTGCTGTTATCAGCTGGCAACCTCCTTCTAACGGGAGAAAGAGGATTGCTCGTGAGTTCAGTCATTATTTGCTTTACTGGAAATGTCTGTGAATAAAACTCTGCTAGATTAGAAAACATAAACATGTTTTAAAACAATGAACCCACACGCTTGTTTGATGGTAAGAAATGGCAATACCATCGTCCTGTCTTGAAATTGTCCGAATTTTTGGAAGGACAAAAGAAAAAAAAAAAAGAATGAAATCAATCTGATTCCAGCTTATAGTACAGTGCAGACGAAATTTCACTTTTCAGATCTTTTTTTTTGTGTTTGGAAAACAGTAATTGACAAGAAGTTGATTTGTTTTTGTTGTTTTTCTCACTGCCTTTGTTTTTCACAGACTACATTGTAGTGCGCAAAGACGTTGAGGCCGATGAAACAGTGCGGATGCAAGTCCCTGGTGATCAGCTGACCGTTGTGTCTCACGGGCTTCTGCCAGCCAGGTCCTATGCCTTTACAGTGCAGACCAAGTTTCGCCATGCTTCGGGACCTCACTCCGCTCCCGTCCACTATGTGGTACCCAAGGAACTGTTGCAGTGAGGCCTGGAATCTCGAAAAGCAAAAATAGAACAAGTTTTCTGTCAGTCCTTTTACCTTTCTTTTTTTCCTAGGACACAGAACAACAACATGGAAGTGCCAGTCTTTGTCAGGCCGAAATTAAGTTGAAGCAAAGGGTTTTCTGCGCCCTTTTGGTTTCATGTCTCTGCTGTGTTTCAGCAGCAAAGTGTCTGTTTTGGAATCTTGGGAAAGGACTTTTACCAGGCCTTTCCATCAGACGCACCACAGGTAGTGCAGATAATGGCATTGTCGCTCTGCCCATAGTGGCTGTGGTGGATGAGATATATAATTATATACATAGTGTGGTCTGAAGCAAGGTTCAGTCCTGATGTCATTTTCTGCCGGGCAGTTCTTTGTGGACTTGTATATTGTAGGGCTGTTTTTTTATGACTGTGTAGGCAGCAGATATGATTCTAGTTCAGCGCGTTGAAATGTAGGATAATGAAGAACTGAACAGATACGGCCACAACTGACATGAACGTAGGTTGAGCAGATTTGGTTGTCTGAGCTTGCAGCGATGAAGAGGTTGATTCTAACTGGTCACATTTGCAGCCTTGTCTAACACAAGTACAGCAGAGTACATGTATAATGTACTTTGCATAACATTTTGACTTTTGTTTTTTGTTTTTTTTTGCAACCTACATAGTGTCTTCATGTACGGGTTTGAGGATTTTTCTTATATTTTATTTTTAAGGGAGAGGGACCCGATGCCCCTGAAGCAATGGATGTTATACATACCTCCCCCCCTCCCCCCTCCCCTCCACACACACACACCCCTCACCCGCCTTTTATTTTTTTGTAATTGTTATCTCTGCTCTGGTTCAAATTTCTGATATTTTACTTCCATGTACTTGGAATAACACAGCATTTACCACTCAGGGAGTATTCCTTTCTACCGTGTATGTTTTTCATACTTTTGAAGATGGAATTTGTCACAGTTTCAGGTTCCAGGGCCAGTCCTTTTGTTGAACTGTTCTTTCACAATATTTTTGGTTGACTTCTAAACTGTGCCATAGACCTGATTTCAACAGGGATGCCTACTTATCTTTCTCTCTTTCCCTCCCCTCTCTTTCCCTCATGGTATTGTATAGTTAAGAATTTTCCATCCTGGCAAAAGCGCTTGCATCACTGAACATGCACAGTGATGTTTGATAAGGGCGTCTGTACATACTACAATTTTCTAAGTTTCAGGGCACTTGCAACTTCATGGCTTTTAACAGAATGGGAATGCGTGGATGCCCTTTGTGTATGCATCATTTTTTATTTTTATTTTTTTGTAACTTTCAGTCTCTGTTGTTTGGGTATTGGAAACTGGGGTGAGTGAGTAGAATTTTAAGATGTTTAGATCTGTTGTTAAAGCTAGCACATAGGTGCAGTACATATATTAATCTTCAAATCGGAGGTAGAGTGTGGTTGTGCACGTTTTTTGTTTTTTGCACTGATTTCAGTAGAACATTTGGGGTGGGGTGTACAGGGGGGGGGGGGGGGGGATGTTTTATAACTTGTTTAATTTGTTAAACTTACATACTTTTTTGTGTTTTTAGGGTTTTTTTTATTGAAATTTTAAATTTCTTAATATTAACAGTCATACAGGTTTGATGGTGTCCATGTCTTTTGATGTTGGGACAGAGTTAGTTGTGCCGGTTACGTTATTTTATATGTCCGCATTGTATATAATATTATGTACATGGTTGTGTATGTCGGTGACTGCATATCATGTATTCCTTTTTCTTTTCTGATTTGTCATGATGTTATACATTCTATAGCTGAAATGCCCAGCATTTTGAATTTTTAATAATTTTTCAGAGTTTTTTTTTATGGCTGGTATACTTTCCTGCATGAAAGGGAATAACTGCTTTATACCAAGAGTAAGGAGTTTATAAACCAGTTTTGTTTAGAACCATTTGGTGGTTGTGTGATACTTGTGTTTTGGCAGCTTTTATGCGTTTTGAAGTTTTTTCCTTATAGTATTGATATACTTGTACATCTAGTGTACCGATCAACCACTGGTGTTGGTTTCCTT
>JACVVK020000097.1:1342500-1347500 GCA_018292915.2 Batillaria attramentaria
CTTTTTCTCAAGCAGGTGGTTGGGCCGACGGACGATGTCGGTTGCCTGAACGCGTTAGCAGTGGGTCCCGAGGGTCATCTGGTTATCACCGAATCCTCCCTGACTGGTGATCACTGTGTTAAGATCATGCGCTATAGGGAGTGTCCCTGTCACGAGGGCAAAACGCCGACAAGCAAAAAGCGAACACCTGCCACGTCACCCAACTGATTTTGATGCTTGTGTTTTGAAGTTGTCAAGGAATTTTTGGCAGAAATGGATTTTGAGAAAAGTGCTGGAGGACATGCATTATACACTCCTCCTTGCGCTGTTCTCAAAGTTATGCCAGATTCTATGACAACAGTGATACTTGATTGGGTGTGATGTGGATTCGTAGTGGGTATTTTCAAGGTCAAGAACAGTAAGTTTCACCGCAGTCTACAAAGACTTATCATATACAAAGAGATCTGTTTGCAAAAAATGTATGCAAAATGTATCGTTTATATATGCCTGGTTTTGATACAACTGTTTTCTTTTTTGTTTTTTTGTTATTTTATCATATTTTACTCACATTTTTGAGCCATGAGTTTGGAAGACAAATTTCTGCACACAGATAATAAAGTGTTACCTACAATTCACTTGACATTAATGTAGGCAGATCATCACATGTAAGTGATGTTTTAAGGGAAAAACCTACACTGTGTTTGGCAAGCTAATTGTCACTATGTTCTGAGCCACCTTCCCCCCAACCCCACGCCGACTCACCCCTCCCTCCCCACCCCCCCACCCACTACCCCCCACCTCCATCACCACAAACTGACTGACTATCTTCCTATCCATTTACCTGTCTATGGCAACTGTTTTCTGTTAAACACTCAACATATATGCAAAGATAAGTAATGTCTTTCACTGCAATACCTCTGCAATATTTGCCTTTTTTTTTTTTTTTCAA
Source organism: Batillaria attramentaria (assembly GCA_018292915.2). NCBI lineage: Eukaryota > Metazoa > Mollusca > Gastropoda > Batillariidae > Batillaria > Batillaria attramentaria. The sequence goes on from JACVVK020000097.1 coordinate 1,343,429, forward strand.
AACTGTACAAAGATAGATACTTGTCAGTTATAATTAGGCTGGCTGTAAGTGTGCTCCCTTTTTGGTGGCAACAGGGGTGGTCACTCGTCGGAAGTTTTACTGTATACTTTAAATGTTATAACCAGGGGGACATTTGTATGTTGTAATCAGACCAGTATTTATTGACATTTGTAATCAGGTGGATATTTGTGTACGTACTACTGTTTCCAGTCATCAGTATTACTTTAATAAATTATGTTTTTCTTGTTTCGGGTAAAATGTTTTTTGACTGACAAGCCTTTGAACTCATTTCTGCTCAAGTTAAGTGAGTACTGTTCCTGTTGCCCAAGTAAAGTTTGGTGTGCCCAGCTGCAGCACGAGGCCCTCTTGCCTTTGGCAGCTGGTATTAGTCATCTGCAGGACGAGGGTCTCAAGACGTGGGCCATGAATTTGTTTCACTACTAATGTCCAGAACTGTGGCTGGTAATCATATGTCCATTGTGCCAGACTGGTATTGAGGACGAGCTACATTTTCTTTTATACTGTCCCAGTCTTTCTGTCATACCATCCAAGCAGCTTTCGACTGACTTTGCTAATGACCTCAAGTAACTATTATACAGTTAAGAACCTGGCATCATATATTTTTTTAGCTTTGAGTAAAAGACAACAGTTGCTCAGCTGAGTTGATATACTTTATTTGCACTGTGGTTATTTCATGTACAAGTATTGATGTGTATAAGAGGGTCTGGATGTCACTTTCAACTTTGAACGGGCCTAAGGCCTATCAATAAACAATTCTGATTCTGATTCTGATCTCCTAGTTGCCTTCCCAGGGAAATTGAGATAAGGTCCGTGTCTCGAGGGATTCATGCTGCGGGAAGCTAGTGCCAGTTGCAAAGGCACATGTACAAGAGCCTCGTGCTGCCAGAAGAAAAGAGCTACAATGTTTGCGTGATTCAAGCATTATGGGTGTTTCAGTATTCTGTTTGAGTTTTAGAGTGTTTTTACCATTTTTTTATTTTGCTGTGAAAAACTATGACAGGGAAGTGCACTTTGTCATCCAAAATGATTTTAACTCTTGTTTTACCATAGTATCCACTGATTTTCTCATCGGCCCCTCTGTGTCCCATCCCCTGCCTTTATCTGAGCTTGGGCTGAAATATGTTTGTCAGCTGGCCTATTCTACACTCTTTACATCTGAGTCAAATGGTGTGTGCCAGGGATGATTTTCTAATAGTGGCCTTTCGGGCCAGAGCTTGAGGTGGGTGGGTGGGTGTTTGGGGTTTAACGTCCTTTTCCACCACATAGCCAGAGCTTGAGGTGGGTGTTGATCAATACACCGTAGTAAGGAAAGAGTTAAAAAGAGTTTGTGTTGGTGGTGTACTTCTCCATGGCGTATGAACATTGTTGTGACTGTTGTTTTGACTGTTATGCACTTGCGTGCAATTTGTTATTTGCTACTACAGCAGCTTACCTCTTCTTTGCATAATGATTCTTTTTTGGGAGTTCTGCTGTGAAATGTGTGAATTGTAAGTTTGTCTGACTGGGTGACCATTTGACTGCATGACTGGTGTTAATTCACACAATTTCATTTTGCTTCTATATTCATATATTTACTTGCATGTGTTTCTTTAAAACTGCATAACCTCGTATGTTTCTTGTGCGTGTTTGCTTTTGTTCTCTCAACAATCTGTCACAGTCTTTCAGTTCCTGAGGTGTTTAACACGTTTTGAGGACAACACCTTGATCTTCTAGAACACTTGTCTCCTGTTTGCTCTACATGAGTCTGTTATTTTGCCTGCTTGCTCACGAAAAAAAAAATGTGTATATTTATGAACCAGCGTATTGTTATCCATCTTTACGAATGTCAGTTTGCGGTTAAGATGCACAAGTAAATTGGAAGTTTTGATCCACACACTGAACTTGTGCTGGGCAGTTTGTAAGTTTTCTTCCCTGTTTTCTTCATGTTGTAGTTATCCAGCTTGGCTTTTCTTCTTCTTCTCTCTGACTCTCTGTCTTTCTTTTTCTGTCTCTCTTTTTCTGTCTCTGTCTGTCTGTCTGTCTGTCTGTCTGTCTGTCTGTCTGTCTCTCTCTCTCTCTCTCTCTCGGCTCTCTCTCTGTGTCTTTCTGACGCTTATCTGGACTGATGCACTTCAAGTTTGTTTTGTCATTTTGTCATTTTGTTTTGACATTCCGGCAGAGAATTAAGATAAAGAAAAAAATTCTCGGAAAACGCACGTAACCTAATATGACAGATACACACTATTGACACACACGCACGCACGCACGCACGCGCACGCTCTCTCTCTCTCTCTCTCTCTCTCTCTCTCTCTCACACACACACACACACACACACACACACACACACACACACACACACACACACCCTTTCTGTCTCAGTCTGTCTTTCTCCTCTCTGTGTATGTCACGTCTCTCTTCTCACCGGCACACACGTCCATCTCCCCCCCCCCCCCCCTACCGCGCCCTCCCGCCCCTGCCGGCCCACATCCGCATCACCACCCCACCCCCACCCACTCCCCCCGGCCTCGCTCTCCCCACCCCTCCCACTCATCCCCTCCCCTTCCTCCACCACCCCCTTCAACTCCCCTACCCGAAAGCGTAACCCGGATGAATATCTTAGTCACCTCGGTGTCGTGGTCAACGGTACCGTTCGAACGACCCATACAGAACGGCAGGGGCGGTCATAGCACGGCGTCTTAAAAGCTTAGGGCCTGTTGATAAAAAGGACAGCCCTTCAATGTAGATGTTGGTGTATGTATTAACGTTATCCACACCCCTATCAGCGGGTGTCAGGGTGTATATTGGTTTTCATAAATACCCCGGGATCTAGCCGTTTTTCATACTAAGCCCAACGCGGCCTGGCGCCATCATTGCTTGCCTATGGGATATGCACCTGAGCTGAAAGCCTGTCACTATCACCACGTGCTCTATTGCCCTTTCGGCGATAAAAAAGTAAATTTTAAAAAATATGCTCTGAACAGGCTGGCAGTAAAGCTATTAAAACGAACAGTATGCTCCGTCTGAAAATTACCTTTTACACACACCCCTCCCCACCCAACAAACCAACCCCCCCCCCCCAAAAAAAAAAAACACAAAAAAACACAAAAAAACTAACAAACAAAACAAAACCAAAAAGCAAAAACAAACCAAAACCCAGAAACAAAGATAGAGAGAGAGAGAGAGAGAGAAACAACCAGGCTGAAAAAGGCATTTCTGTGAATCCAGCGATCCGTAAGAGGTAACCTTTCAATTTACTTCTCATTTGTACCAGAGGGACGGGTCGGGGTCCCATATCTGGGGTCCTTGGTGCTTCAGTCTCCGGCATTGCTTTCCTGTTTTCGTTTTGCCGATTTGGGGAGAGAGAGAGTGTGTGTGTGTGCGCGCGCGCGCGTGTTTGTGCGCGTGTGGGTGTGTACGCACGCGTGCGTGTGTGCTTTTCCCCTAATTGAAATTTTGATCCTTTGTCACGATATCCTGACAAGTGTTGAAGAGAGAAAAAGACCACACACACACACACACACACACACACACACACACACACACACACACACACACACACACACACACACACACACACAACCAAACAAAAGAAACCCACCTTCCTACAGGGTTGTTTGAAAATCTCAGTCAACACGCAAGTGCAAAAGATTGCCAACACTGATGAAGTTAAACGAGCTTGTTTACGACCTCACCTGGCCAGCACTCCTCTTGGCTGGCCGTCACTCCTGAACTGCTGGCACTGGTAGTGATAGAGGATAAATTAATATTTAGTCCGCACCGAACAGGTTGTGTATAGTCATAAACTGCGTCATTCAATTCAAACGCCACCCCCTTCATTTTCTCGTATGTCATCGCTTCACATCATGGACGTGGTTTCCAGATTTCTGTCAGTCCTGCCTTGTCGTGACGCGGAAGTTTCGACAGAGGATTATGGGTTCTGAGTGGTGGAGCGTTATCTTTAAGGTTGGTTGTTTGGTTGATTGGTTGGTTGTTTGGTTGATTGGGTGGTTGTATGGGTGTTTGAACGAGGTCGTTTTTCCACCACATAAGGGTGTTACACTGAAGCACTAAA
>JACVVK020000097.1:1350000-1395000 GCA_018292915.2 Batillaria attramentaria
ACAGAGTGTTTGCTAACAGTAGCACCTAGTGTTTCCATTTTCAAGTTTGAGTAGCACCGAGTGTTTCCAACGGACTTCGGCGTGTCAGCGTAAAAACTGAGAAAGGAGGCGTTTCTCAACCAGACAACGACTTCTGACGACTATGGGAAGATCTATGATTAGTTCTGAACAAACGGAAGCGAGAGCATGTGGCTACACACCTGTATTAGCTTCCGGGGCTAATTCGGCTAAATATAGTAGAAAATCTTTGCCCCTTTTAAAATTTGTGTGCAGAGTAAACAATGGCAATCTGGTGCTTTTTGTTGGCTTTGTAAACAAGTTTCATGCCAGGTAATAGTAAAATTAGGGGAAAATGAGGCTGGCTTGTGGACTATTTGTATTCATGCGCGGCTGGCACATGAGCCAGCAGACGACCGTGGAATGAGGGGGTATGTGGTCGCTGCCAACATTGCCAAAAAACGGAACATTGGAATTTGTTTAAATTTCCTCTACGCATGAGTCTATGGCTGCCTGATTTTTGTGAATTTTTTGGTGAATTTTAAAGCATTTCTAGGGTGTCATCTGCAGCGTTATGTGTAAGAGGAATATAGAGCGTTTTCCTCCAGATTTGCATCTGTGTAACGTAGCCTGTAACACCACTTCTGAGACAACTTCACTGACTACCGGTCCATTTCCGCCTTCACCAGGGGGAGCCGGGGTGGCCGAATGGTAGAGCATTAGACTTTCAATGCTCGGGTCGTGAGTTCGAATTGCGGCTGGGGCCAAATATTGTGCCGGCTTTTTCATCGTTGCCCCGTCTTTGATATCACCCGTATGTGGTGGAAAAGGACGTTAAACTTCCAAACACCCACCCACCCACCCGCCTTCACCATACAATTTCCGTTCTGGTATATCGTCACTTTGATGGCACCCTCCCACCATAGCTTTCGGCTTCACTCGTCACCTATCAACCGTCGCGAACTGTAACCCTCCGGTCGTCGTCCCAGAGGCATCTCAAAAGTCACAAGCGCAATTCGAAATCTTTTTGCGAGCGCTCATTGAGTTTCGTCGCACCAATCTTACGGAACTCTCTGCCTGAGAATCTGAGAATTGCGCCCACTCTCTCTGTTTTTAAAGAGCAATCTTAAAACGATCCTATTTCGCAAAGCCTTCCAGTAATTTATTGTGTAACTTGTAAGTTTCACCAGCGTACGTCTGTCCATCAATGTGCGTGATTGTCGGTGAGTGATCGGCGCAGTGAGTTTTATTCTAAAGAAATGCGCCCTTCAAATACCATTTATTATTATTATTATTCTAAAGAAATAAACCCTACAAATACCATTTAAAAAGAAATGCTCCCTACAAATACCATATATTATTATTTTTATTATCATAAAAAAGAAATGCTCCCTACAAATACCAATTATTATTATTATTATCAGAAAAAGAAATACCCCCTACAAATGCCAATTATTATTATCATTATTATTATTATAAAAAGGAAATGCTCCCTACAAATACCAGTTATTATTATTATTATTATTATAAAAGAAATGCTCCCTACAAATACCAATTATTATTATTATAAAAAAGAAATGCTGCCTACAAATACCAATTATTATTATTATAAAAAAGAAATGCTCCCTACAAATACCATTTATTATTATTATTATTATTCATCTTTCAAACATATAGCTTTGCATGAGAGCTATCATCGTCGAAACTTCTGAAGCGGATAGCACCGGAAACACCCGCGTCTGTTTTGATTACACCCCGTGTTATTTGCTGCAGTTGGCGTCCGAGTAGGAGAGGTAGATATGCGGGGATTGGCTTTCGAGGGTTTGTCGTCTGTTCTGACGCAGCACAGGGCAATACAGGTATCGGCGCCTATACGGGCGGACTGCAAGGCGCTGAACTCTTACAGCAAGTACCAGGGAAGTGAGGTTGGTGTGGCAAGCGACCCTCCTGTGATGTCGTTATTGCTGTAGATAGACAGCCTTTGATTGGCAATACATGCACGTCAGTGTGATAACGGTTTTTACTGTTGTGTTCAATTTTGTTGTTGTTGTTGTTGTTGTTCATATTTTACAATGGGTATGATTTTATCATTAATTGTTGATTTTATTGTTGTTGCTGCTTCTATTCGTGTTGTTGTTGTGTGAAATTTTCCCCGTGCGATTAAACGTATACTTTTCAACGAACACTTTTACTGGTCGGGTTTACCTGAAAATATAATTTCTGACAACCTTTGGCATTTAACTGTCAAAGTGAAACTTCCTGTTTGCCTGGTCGGTCAGTAATGTTGAATGAAATGTTCTCTGTTTGCCTGCTCGGTCAGTAATGTTGAATGAAATTTTCTCTGTGTGCCTGCTCGGTCAGTAATGTTGAATGAAATTTTCTCTGTTTGCCTGCTCGGTCAGTAATGTTGAATGAAATTTTCTGTTTGCCTGCTCGGTCAGCAATGTTGAATGAAATGTTCCCTGTTTGCCTGCTCGGTCAGTAATGTTGAATGAAATGTTCTCTGTTTGCCTGCTCGGTCAGTAATGTTGAATGAAATGTTCTCTGTTTGCCTGCTCGGTCAGTAATGTTGAATGAAATTTTCTCTGTTTGCCTGCTCGGTCAGTAATGTTGAATGAAATTTTCTCTGTTTGCCTGCTCGGTCAGTAATGTTGAATGAAATTTTCTCGGCTTCTCATATACGAAGCATTCCAATTTCATTCAACAAATCAGTTTTGCATCAGTCTGTCCTGTAATGACCCAAGAGTCTTCTGTTTGTCAGTCATTCCTCAATGGACATCCACTTACGTATAAATATAGGCACAGGTCTACCGTCATCTTATAAAAGGCCTAAAACGCGAATCAAATCCATGAAGCTTAGTCCATTTTTCCCCAGGTGGGTGGGTGGGTGTTTCGGAGTTTAACGTCCTTTTCTACCACGTAAGGGTGATATCAACGACGGGGCAACGAGAAAAAGACCAGCACAATATTTGGGCCCAGCCGGGATTTGAACTCACGACCCGAGCTTTGAAAGCCCAACGCTCTACCATTCGGCTATCCCGGCTCCCCCCTTTTTCCCCAGACGACGGAACAGGCATGGTAAGAACAATACGGAACGATCCTTTTCTTTGTCTGAAATGTTTTCTTTGTGTCCAGGTCATTCCAGACCAGAAGCTGCATACTCTTGATGCGCCACACAGTGCTGGAAACAACACTTCAAACCTACAGTCTTATAACAAGCATTTAAAAAAAAACCAAAAAAAAAAAACCAACCTTACCACCACGACCAGTGACTTACGAAGGACGAACACGCCTTTTAATTTCCTAACTCCCGATGATAAGGAAATAAATAGCTGTCACCCCAAAAGTCCCCTACACCTTTCAGGTGAGGCGGTAAAACACAAAGACAAAGGAACGGGCTGACGGCAAACCTGTACACAGACTTGCCTTTTCCGTGATACGACTTTCTACTGTTACCACGTTCGGTCACGACACACCTTGCGAGCTAGATTGAAAATAAAAGACGTGAGCCAGTTGAAGACATTTAAAAAAAAGTCATTATCATCTGTCAAAACTGGGCTGTGTGGGTGATATCAGACACCTGCGTGTACAAGCGAAACCAACAGGGAGGAACTCAGCAGGACATAACTAGAAAGCCACAAAATTGTAATCTGAAACCTGTCCTGTTGAAAGCAGCGAAAGAGCCTCGGCAACTGGGACGGTGGTCTTTGCGCGGCAACCACGAAGTTGAAAGACGTTTCCACTGCTAGTAATATTACTTTAACTGACGTAAACGTAAAAGAAAATTTCTCATTCCAAACTGATCCAAAACCAAAGCAAATAACACCACCAAGAAATGAAATAATTAAAAAAAGAAAACCCCAAGAATTGTCTTCAGGGAAGTGCTATGCAGTCCCTTACTGTGCCAGGAAAAAAAAAGAATCAGTTTGACGATCTGTAGTTGGTGATAGGGAGGGAGAGTTGCTTCAGTTGGGAGGCCGTTAGGTAGTGGATTCAAAATGGCGGCGACTTGGGGAGAAGACAGCTCACTGGCTGACATCAAGTCTCGTCTCGAGAAACTCCGCGTGGACCAAGCAAGACAGGTATCAGAAGGTAAGTTCCTACGTTCAAGAATATTATCCGTCGAGCTGTGTTTTGTCGCTCTTTTGTCTCCTTCACCTTCTCTACTGTTGGTCTTCATTTGAATAAACTGCCACTCCCAGGGGATTGACGTCACGTCCTGAAGTCTGAAGAAGTCTGAAGTCTGAGACACACATTGTGCTAGACAGGAGAAACACATTGTGCTAGACAGGAGAAACCCATTTCCTGTGTAGTGTAGAATGGGCCCGTGTGTGTAATCATCACAGTCATGGGTAAATAAACGTGATCGAACTGTAAATCTGCCTGAATTGAACAGTGTCCAGCTGAGCCGTTCAGTCAGGTAAGCTGTCCATTAGGGTCGTCTTCAAATCACTGTAGTAGCAGAGCCGGGGACGTTTAAGTCCAGTTAACCATGCTGCCGGCTATTGTTGCCAGTTGCTGGGGATCCAGCTCTTTTCCCGAACATCAGCCGACATAGTGCACAACTCTTATACCTTCCCGTGTCTGTAAAGCTTTACGGTAGAATGTATCAGATTTGTGATACAGATACCTGTATTGGACCTCTGTCACTGCCATCCCTATATTTGGCAATAATCTCGCCCCGTTTCAATGACAGGAGTAGAGTCGTCTATTGCTTTACACTGGAGGGTGGGTGGGTGCTTGGAGGTTTAACGTCCTTTTCCATCACATACTGGTGATACCAAAGGCGGGGCAAAGAGGAAAAAGCCAGCACAGATGTATGGGCTCCAGCCGGGATTCGAACTGACGATCCGAGCATTCAGTGAAAGGCCAACGCTCTACAATTCGGCTATCCTGGCTATCTCTGGATTTTTTCAAGCCAAGAACGTGTTCTTTGGTTTGTCGTATGTGCTGTGCTGTGCTGTGCTGTGCTCTATGTGTGTGTGTGTGTGTGTGTGTGTGTGTGTGTGTGTGTGTGTGTGTGTGTGTGTGTGTGTGTGTGTGTGTGTGTGTGTGTGTGTGTGTGTGTGTGTGTGTGTGTGTGTGTGTGTAACTGCGTTTCTCGGTTTCCTACCTGCTCAGACCGTCTACAACACACCCTACACTTACGCCTTTCGATTCGTAATCTGAGAAAAGTTATTTGCTCAGCTTACAGAAGACTGTCACTTTGTCTATCAAGGCGGTTCCAGTGTATTCATTTCGTAGGTAAAAATAATATCCGCACTTTCTTTTTCTGAATGAGCATGTACGTTCAAATCGGACGAGGAGAAACAGTTCAAACAGTTTCAATGTATGCATATTTTCCCGGCGAGGTATCTGTCTTCTGAACAGATTCAAGGACCTGACACTTAGATGTCCAAACCAAGAGATTTGGAGTAATGAAAACAGCTCGTGTGTTCACACGCACGTCCGCATTTTTTTCTTCTTCTGCATATTAGCATGCTGGGGACCTGTCAGATCCTGTGAGTCTAGCCATGACAAACTAGATATAAAAAGTAGAAACAAAGCACCCGGCGGTCAGGGTAAGGTTTTCATACCTGATAGTGTTGAAAATGGGACCTCCCACCCACACGCACGCGCACACGCTGACGCAAGCACGCACGCACACACGAACGCACACACGAACGCATGAACGCACGCACGAAGGCACGAACTCACAGAGAGAGAGAGAGAGAGAGAGAGAGAAGAGAATATATGCACCCTCCTTTCTCCCCCTCCCGCACACACACCTCTCGTTTTTGTTATGGAAAATTATTACACTCTCGAGGCAGACTTTAGTTCCTGATAGGTGGATCGCCCATGTTAATGTTGCTGTTGTGTGTAAATAACCGGATTTATCGATATCGTATGTCTTGGAGCGCATGTTTACGTGTACTGTTTCGGGGTTCCTCAACACGCAGGAAGAATGCGTTATGCTTGGGACAGGAGAGAAGAAGGTGTCATAATCCGGTTCCCAGAACCTGTTTAGTCTTAGAGGACACCTGCGTCTGTGCCTGTCTAAAAAAACACCTACACGTCTTCCCCCGCCCTCCCCTTTCTCAGTCCCACCCCTGCTGCCTCCCACACCCCCTCTGTTTTCCCGTTTATTTGCGAATGAGACGAAACTAATATTCACATCTTTGTAACTCTTTTCACTAGACCGGTCACGTATGCATAATCATGCTGTCTGTGTGTCTGTCTGTCTGTCTCTCTCACACACACACACACACACACACACACACACACACACACACACACACACACACACACACACACACACACACACACACACACACACACACAGATGCGACTGTCGCAACTTGAAATTTTCACATCTTTACACCTTCCTTTTCCTCAGTATAGACTAAGCACTGAAATTGTCATACAATACTCTCTCTCTCTCTCTCTCTCTCTCTGTGAGAGAGAAAGTTTCTAACACAGATTGCTCCTACAACTGACGCTCCGCCAAGAGCAGCTTTTGTCGGTTTCCCAGTTCTGGAAGGTTTCCTCTAATCACAAACACATTATCTGATACGGGGGCCTGCTTCAGACAGAGTGTGATAAGGTAGTGGTCTTAACAAGAATCGATAACATACAGCGCCCCCTCTTTGATCAAACCCACACTCAGCTATGCCTCGACTTGTTTAAACGGGCTCACTCCATCTTTGCTAAACCAGCTTATGTTTTGGAACAGTTTCGCTCGTGAGTGCGCCTGTACGCTCGAAATACTCTATCTTGATGATTGGTATAGCTCTAAATGCGACACAGTGTTGGTCAGTTACACCTTGCGCGAGCGGTCGAACATTCCAATTCTTCTACTGTTGTTACACTACTGGACCGCTCGGTGTAGCTCAGTGTCATGGAGTCCGCTTCTGTTGGCTCGGTGTCAGCATTAAAAGACGCTGTCACTGTCCAGGTGTCTAAGTGGTGTGATGATGGATACCACGAAAACAGCTCAGAACGATCTGTGAGCATTAAAAAAAATGGTAGAGACTCCATGTTCGTCTGCGGTAAGTGTACTTCTCCGTTACAACAAGTAGCAAAAATAGACTTCAAGATGAAATATGAGTGCGGTGGTTTGAAGGTGAAAGGTTGACGCAGCAAGGCTTAACAGCAGCTTGCGCCCCACAGTAAGGTTTAACACTGTTGCTTGCCACCCCCAACCCCCCCCCCCCCCCTCTCCTCTCCCCCCTCTCCCAGTCCGGATTTTCTTCCTTTGATTGAATAGTTTTTAAGAAACTTACCACGCGATAAGACGATAAAAAACTGCAGATTGTTTGCTTGCACTGTTAGAGTCGTCATTTTCCGTCTATTGTTTGTTTTCTGGGCCAGACAATCAGTTCTTGCCTCACTTTTTTTTCTTTTCTGTTTACATATGCGTTAATACTGGATAAGCACTAGGGGGTGCAGAGTCTCAGGATCATATCCGTGGGGACTATAATAGGGACACAAAATACTGGCTGATCGTAAAAGTATAGGACATAATAGTTAGGTGATGGGTTCCTACAAAAAGGGGACAATGTCGCTCATCCAGCCAATTTCGGGAAAACTGAAACACGCGCGCGCACACACACACACACACACACACACACACACACACACACACACACACACACACACACACACACACACACACACACACACACACACACACACACACACACCAACTGGTAATAGGTCAAATTTAGCGACCCTGATTTTGTTTTTCATTTTCGGGTCTTTAAACACCCAATACAACTTCTGTGAAAGTTTAAAGGCTGAGGTTATAAACGTGTTAAAAATGGGCATATAATACAACCACGCCATAGTGGTATGATTCCTACGTCACACGCTACCAGCCATTTTCTCAGCATGGCCGCTTTTCAAGAGCAAGTTTTCAACAAACATATTTCAGGCCTGCACCAAGCTGCAGAAAGAATTTTTTATACTCAAAGTAAGCTTTTCTTTTGCACTTTTCAGTGATACCAATCACCCCATATACCCCCGATCACCCTCTGTCCCCCTTTTATGGGAGGGTGTGTATGGCGGGGAGGGACGGGGGGGGGGCGCTTTGGGCCAGTTTCTTTACTTGAGGAAACTGGAAGACGAGCTGGTTTTTTTTAAAGGGGATTATTTATGAAGAAAAAAAATGCAAACATAGTCAGCAGGAGCAAAATAAACAAAAGACACCTCTTCCCGTTCACACCCCCCCCCCCCACCCCCGTCCTTCCCCATCACACAATCCCTCACCCCCGAAGAAAGCAACAATGCGTGTGTATTTGGTGTTACCCCCGCTACAAATAGTATCACAGCTAAGACAGAGTGTTTCCAAGAAGTAGCGTCAAGTGTTTTCATTTTTAAATTTGAGTAGCACAGAGCTCTTCTAGTTTCAAATTTGAGTAGCACAGAGCATTTCCAGTTTCAAATTTGAGTAGCACAGAGTGTTTCCGGCAACACACTTGACTAACACTTTACTGACGTGTGTGCACGAAATACTCATATTTCAAACGTATTAGGGCTGTACGTGACTGAAATTATCGTCATCAGGTTTGAAGCGAAGCAGCACCGGGAGCACCCACAGTCCATGTTTGACTACACCCTGTGCCACTCGCGGTAAACCTTCACGTAATGCTGTCAAAGCTTCGGGGTTTGGGTCACTGGACAACAGCTGGACATTAAGGCTCCGTGCGGCCATGTCTTATCGGCCTGTGTGAGAAAGGGACCAGATCCAGAAAGAACCTAATATTGAGGGCTCCTTCACGCCGTATCCCGGATTACTGACACACACACACACACACAAAAGAGGGGGAGCTCTGAGCGTAAATGTTGACGAGTATTGCATTCAGCATTTCCAGCCTCGTGGTCAGTGTCATAAATAATTGTGGAAGAAGAGTAGCAGCGTCTTGGAAGAAAGCGGTATCTCATTTTATTGAAATAACAATTTAGGACGCTGAGGCTTGGGATTTGAGATCGACTGGAATCTAACGGCTTTTTGGGGAACGATGGCCTCCGGTGGAGTCAGGTCGCACACACACAAAAATATCACGTTCTAGTGGTTAATTGGTGCCATGAATTGATTAATTGAACTAGGGACTGGGTGAGTGATTGAGTGAGTGAGCGAGCGAATGGGTGAGTAAGTGGGTGGGTGGGTGGTTGAGTGAGTGGGTGGGTGGGTGAGTAGGTGAGTGATACCACGAACAACGGAAATTAGTACTCGAGAAGGTGAGTGAATGAATGAATGAGTGAGTGAGTGAGTGAGTGAGTGATATCTCGTAAAATGGAAATTAATGAGTGAGTGAGTGAGTGAGTGAGTGAGTGAGTGGTGGATTAGTTCTTCCGTTAATTTCCTTCGACCCATGTTCCTTTAGATCAGTTCACAGAAAACTGTAAATTACATTGTTGTACATCTGCTGACCAGCGAACACTACAACACTACACTATTGCGTATTATCAAGGCGGTCCATCATTAAATTTTATCACAGTTATTTTCTCATTATTCACAAACCAACAACAGACACACCGTATTCGTTTTTTTCTCTTGTCTCCGCTCAGCTAGCATTTCCACGCCCTCGGGAACCGGTCGACTGGAATTTGTCATTCCAGTGGTTTCAAGTAGTATATTGTTATATATCCATACTTAACCCCCGGGCATGGATAAGTATTATATTACAATGTCTGCTGAACTAGCCTGCAACTTGACCTGATCTCAGAGGAGTGCACTTGATGTAGCGTATAAATCATTTTCCGAGCGATTTTATCGGATATGATATATGAACTAACCCAGGGCCTCGGCGTAGATATCGCAGTCTGAATATTGCTGATAAATCATGTATGGGTCGGGGGTACGGATTCGGGTTTACAAAATCAATAATTTAGTGGAGAATATTGAAGCACCTGTGAAGGGTGAGCATGTCAGTTTGACAAGAGGATGTGGCCGAGTGGTGAAAGGGCGTCCGGTCTGACGATCCTGAGGTACATGTTTCGAATCCCCCAGGTGGGCAGGAATTTGTTAAGGGGGTTTTCTCCACACTAGATCGAGTCAAGTGCACGTTGAGACTCGTTTTTTGCTGCCGCCTTTCTTGCCTTCGTGTACACATGCATGCATAAATATAAAGTGTGCAAATTAAAAATCCCATTCCAAATTGGAAGGTGGGGTGGGGGTTGAGGGTGCGGGGTTGCGGGATGGAAAACGGGCACACATCGTACATGCAGGGGGAAAAATGCCACATACGGGTGATATCAAAGACGGGGCAACGATGAAAAAGCCAGCACAAATATTTGGCCCCAGCCGGAATACGAACTCACGACCCGAGCACCAGAAGTCCAACGCTCTACCATTCACACCCCGACTCCCCATTCCAAAGACAAGAAAGACATGACTAGGTTACTATGCACTGCCGGTCACCGCCTAAGTCGGTACTTACAGCATGTCTGTTCGGTGTCGTAAGGGTATAGACACAAAAAAATGTAACCATAGACTAGCGCTGAAATGGTCACTGACGTAATTGTATTTTTTTATTTAAAAATATATTAGCGACAGGTTTCACCTTATTGCCAGAACTGATATTCGACGTACGCGCATTTCAGAATCTCAAAAGATTCAAAAGATTTCTTTCTTTTGGCCCCAACTGGGGCATGGGGCCGGAACAATATAAGCGAGGGCGGGGTGGGTGGGTGGGTGAGTGTTTGACGTCCTTTTCCACCACATAAGGGTGATATCAAAGACGGGGCAACGAGGAAAAAGGCCAGCACAAATATTTGGCTCCAGCCAGCGGGATTCGAACTCAGGGCCCGAGCATTGAGAGTCCAACGCTCTACCATTCGGCCACCCCGGCTCCCCCAATACAAAGATCCTCTATACAATAATTGTATAGAGGATCTTTGCCCAATATAAGCGTCGCTTAGCGAACAAGACATTGGGTAAAGCGCCCACACAATACACAGTTATTATTGTATTATTATTATTGAATTTCTTTGGAACATGTCTTTCACGGGCATCTCAGTGTTTAATAAGGACATTCAAGAATGAAATGGTTTTCGTCTCCTACGACACTCGTACGGCTGCAGTCAGTGCAAATTGACTCATCACTGGGTATTCCCGTTTTTCGTCCTCCCGCCGACACCGCACTGACCAGTGGAAGTCGATGGTGTATGGTAACGTTTACTGTCACCAGTGCGAGAGGTTGGGGTTTGAACTCCCCTACAGGTATTGGATTTTCCAGTTGAAGTATGTGGCAAGGTTCATTCGGGCCGATCGTCAGGGGCTGTCTCCAGCATCCTCTCTATCTGCTTTGGATACGTTCAGCCCACACAAAAACGTGCAAAATTCTAAATTCTCAAACCCAAATACAGTCAAACCTGTGTAAGGCGGTCACCCAAGGGACTGGGTCAAACTGACCGCCTTAGACAGGTGACCGGGTTATCCAGGGTGGCATGTCAACAGCTAGTGTGGCAGGGGATCCTCTGGGATGACCAGGTTAGACAGTGGTTTGGCTTATACAGGTGACCGCCTTGGCAGGTTCGACTGTAGCTGAGTTGACCCTTCGCACTAAGTAATTGTAATATGCTGATGTCCACTGTGCGAGAGAATGTATGTAATTCACGTGAACGTGCGTGTCAAGTCCAGTTCGCGGCGCTTGGAGCAGTACGTATTCGGGATGCACTTATCATTACTGGTAGTAGTAGTAGTAGTAGTAGTAGTAGTAGTAGTAGTAGTAGTAGTAGTAGTAGTAGTATTTTTTGCAAAATATCTCAAGAACGGGTGAACCAGTCAACTCCATTTTGGTGTGTGTGTTGATTATCTGACTTTAAGGAAACCTATTTGTTTTAGTTAACCTTGAACAGGGGTCAAGGTCATAGACCTTTGTTGAAATTTTCACGTAAAACCAGCCTACACTTACAGTAGGTAAGGCAGGTGAAGGTAGGCAACTAAGCTCGAAGGAGGAGTTGCATCCCTTCTCCCATACAGAATACCAAGGAGGTGGTGGGAGAGCAACTGGGAATGGAAAATGTCAGTGCACGGGGTTTTCCACCGCCTAGGCGTGGCATTTTAATATTATTAATTAATGTTAAGTTGCTTCAGGAGCTCTGAAGTTTTGACGACAGAGTTGTCGCGGCCGGCAATATGGTACGCGACTTACCTTGTCGCCAAAACTATCCGACATTGACCAGCGAAGC
Source organism: Batillaria attramentaria (assembly GCA_018292915.2). Taxonomy (NCBI): domain Eukaryota; kingdom Metazoa; phylum Mollusca; class Gastropoda; family Batillariidae; genus Batillaria; species Batillaria attramentaria. Next base: position 1,362,172 of record JACVVK020000097.1, read on the forward strand.
TACACTAAGCACAGTGACACTAGCGGTCACATACCATGCTGAGTGGGCTAAACTCCCAACGCAAGGTTAGGTGGGGGATTTTGCGTTAAACTTAAAGACTTACACGCACTGGCATGCAGTTATGTACTAAGTTTTGTCTTTGTTACAATGGGATTTACCTTGGCTTGATCTGTCTACACGCGGCTTAAATGGAACAGAAGAAACTTTGGAATTTGCTTTTATCCCTTTGATTTTGCTACGCTGAGGTACGGCTCAAATGGAACAGATTGAAATGTGAAATTTGATTATGTTCCTTATGTGGTTTGCATTGTGTATGCGGTTTGAGTCACAACGGAGGAAATTTTACGATCGCAGTCTTCTAGTATTTGTGTTTGTTTCTGCCCTTCATTTACTAATTTATAAAGGTATTTTTTGTTATTAGCGTTTGTTGGCACTCCGCTCTTCCTCGGGTTTCCTGGCTTAGCCCTTAAATTCACGCGTGTATGAACGAAAATATTACAGATTCCAGAAGTGAAACACAACAAATCAACCTAAACATCCTGCCTAAGATTAAGATGTTGTCAGTCTGTTTGTTTTTAACTTCTTTCGGGGTTGAGTCAGTTACGTTGTATCTCGACTATTTTAGGAATCGAGACTATGATCAGAAACTGATGTTGTTTTTCTTACATTGTCTATGCGTAGTGCTGATCACCTGGTCAAGGGGTGGGTTTACAGGAGGGGAACGTTTGTCGATGTGGTCCACTACTTTACAGCGTTTGGTGACATACACGTCCAGTTTATTCTTGGTTGTTTTTCAGAGGAGAAGACAGAGGAGTTAGACACGCTGAAGATACTGGAGTCCAAGTTCGGATCGCCAGTCTACGATCCCACATCACCGGCACAGATTGCTTACGGTATGCACCAGAATTATGCACCCGACACAGTCAATAGGGTTACACATAATCATGTGTTCCATGGAGTTCCATCTTGATATTAAAAAACACATTGCTCTGTTGTTGGGTAGTTCACTGGCACAATGAGTAGAGTTTCTTTTTCAAACACATTCTTCACGTTTCGGGAGTTGCTCAAGTTAAAACCCGCTGAGATGGAAGACTGTTGCTTTCAAAACTCAAAGGCTGTTTGCCAGATAGCAAGGATGTTTCATTTGGCCATTGCGACCGTTTTCATGACTTTGTGGTTTCTAGTATTAGAGAAAATACGATTTCGTTTGAGCCTACGATACACAGGGACTAGACAAAGCTTCTAAAAATAGCCACTAATCAGTGCCGCCTGGTTAATCCTCAGTCCGCAACCAAATAATTATAACCTCGTCCGCTCAGAGCCCGGTATACTTCTACAACAACATACACGCCGGCCAGAGTCAAGACAATGGTCTCAGATGCTGTATTTTGACCCAGGTCACTGGTTGATTCTGATGCGCAGAGTCAGCGCATTCGATGAAAAAAATGTTCCACACGCTGTTGTATGCTTATCACACATATTGAGACTTAAAGATCTAAGCTCCCAACAAAAAGCTTTCCGAAGTGTGAAAAAATATTTACAGAGTCGACCGTGCAAGCACAGCCAACTCTGTCATATTTGCAGAGTTTTCAGCGTCCCTGAAACCCCAATAAAAGCCAAGGGCAGCCTGATTTCACAGCTCAGTTTGCGTCTTGACGCTGAGCGAAAAAGATCGTGCAGCACTCAACATCCGCTGGACACTGTAGCGACGTGTCTCGCTCACTGACCAAAAGCCAAATAATTTCACGGCAAACTCGTGCTCTGGTTTTATAAGGGTCCCCGAAGCGCTGAAAACTCTGCAACTTGGACAGAGCTGACTGTGCTTGTACGGTCGACTCTGTAAAATTGTTTCACACTTCGGAAAGCTTTTTGTTGGGAGCTTAGATCTTTAAACTACGCCGCTTTAAACTGTGTCACTCTCTAACAGCCAGGAGATGCGCACGTGCCGGACGACGTCAATCGATCGAGTTTGAGGACCTGTACGTCACCAAGGGCTCCGGACATCTTCTCCGCCCCCCTACAGCCGCCTCCGGTCACCACAGAGGTCCGGCAAACGCCGCAGTCAAACGAACTCCGTCCCTGAAGAGCTCGGCAACGGCAGATCACTCGCATCACCATCCCGCCTCACCTTCACCACCCCCATCACGCCGTCCTGGCCCAAGAGCGGCAGAGGAAGTCATCAGATCCCACCGCCCACTGGAGGAGGATGGAGAGACAGGCGTCCGAGGCTCACGTGCCGCCCACCAGGAAAGTGAGCCACGGGCGAGGCAGACACGTTGTCCCTGCAGACCTCGGACGCCAGACGAGTCACGAAGGCAGTCACGGTCCGGGGAGACCAAGGCTCGGCAGTCTCGAAGGGTCAGGCAGACCAAGGCTCGGGAGTCTCGAAGGGTCAGGCAGACCAAGGCTCGGGAGTCTCGAGAAGTCACGTAGGCACGGGACTCACGAAGGACCTAAGCCCGGGAGTCAGGAAGGATCTCGGCAAGGGAGTCACGAGGGCCATGAAGCTCATTCACACCACGGAGGTCAGGAAGGTAACGGACAGCATAGAGGTCAAGGAGGGCATGACCGCTAGAAAGAGGTCACGCACATCACGGGATTCACAGAAGACAGCTATACGGATGTTTAGTGGGAGACAGTGCTGGGGATGGTGGTTGTGAAGTTCGAATATGACCGACGTTTCTTCAGGTCTCGCACGTCTTCACTTACGAGACTCGCAGAACAAGGTGAAAACGGAGCCTGATTATGTGCACACTTCAGGCTCAGGCATGAATGACCCTCCCCCCTCCCTCCTCCGCCCCCCTCTCTTAAATAGTTCCTCTCTCTCTCTCTCTCTCTCTCTCTGTTGCTTGCGCGGCGTTCAGCCCCAAATAACTAACTAACTAACTAACTCTCTCTCACACACACACACACACACACACACACACACACAGAGCGGTGTCCAGACAAGGAGCGTATGTAATCGGAATGTGATATCCAGTACTATTTTAAACCTGTACGTGCTTCGCGTGGGCAATTCTTTGCGATAACGCTGACAATCGACTGAGCCAACAACAAGAAATGTTTGGGCAGGTCTCTCTCTCTCTCTCTCTCTCTCTCCCTCTCAAACACACACACACACACACACACACACACACACACGCGCGCGCGCGCGCGCGCGCCATTGTTACGAATCCCAGTCTCAGCATTTTTTATTTTTATTTTATTATTATTTTTTTTTTTTGGGGGGGGGGGGGGGTATTGCTTTTGTGTTTTTTGTTGCTTCCGAATGCGTTATTTTAATCTGTGCATGTACATATTTGTTTAATAAACAAATTTTGATTCATCATTGTTGCTTTCCGTCAGCTTCAAACCCGAACAAAGCCAGTGTGCGCTGCGAACGGTTCACTGATCAGTAATCTTCAAGGACTTATAGGGCATGGTCATCCCGGCAAATTCCAGCCTCTGTTTCGACATGCGCACATTGGCCATCCAAGGGGCCATTTTCTTGCAATTTATTTTAAAAATTCCATATCGTTTTGTTTCTTCTTCTGTTGTTGTGTTTTAATGTTACAACAACAACAACAACAACAACAACCACAAGAATAATGATAGCAATAATAATAATTGTTAGTGTAGTCCTATACAATAGGGTGGGTGGGTGTTTGGGGGTTTAACGTCCTTTTCCACCACATACGGGTGATATCAAAGACGGGGCAACGATGAAAAAGCCAGCACAAATACTTGGCCCCAGCCGGGATACGAACTTACGACCCGAGCACCAGAAGTCCAACGCTCTACCGTTCGGCCACCCCGGCTCCCCTCCTAAACAGCAACAACTACAACAACAACAATAATAATAATAATAATAATAATAATCTGTGTAGTCATTAATTTGCTGTCAATCACGTGACCAGTATACACGCATGATGTCACACACTACGCAAACGACTGAAATTTCGAAATTTCATCAGTATATGGAATATTTGTACCCCAGTCAAAGAAAACAACATGAATGCACCATATCAACAAGGAGCCTAGACTCCTTGAAACCAATCACATACAATTAAATGCTGGGGATTTGGGCACTTAGCCGACAGCTGACAGAACTAGACATCAGCTCAAGCAACATGTCCAACACAGAGAGAAAGAGAAGGGAAAACAGAACAAAGGAAGAAAAGCAGGAAAGAAGAAAAGAAGGAAGAAAAAAAGAGAGGAAAGCAAAAGAAAAGAAAGGAAAAAAAACAAACGAAAAAGAGATGCAAAGTCTTAACAAATACCCCCCCCCCAAAAAAAAAAAAAAAAAAACAAAAAAAACCAACAACAACAACAACAAAAAACAACAATAACAACAACAACCCAAACCAAAACAAACAAAAAACCGACAAACGACAACAACAACAAACGATAACAACAACAACAACAACAACAACAACAACAACAACCAAAACAAACAAAAAACAATAAACAACAACAACAAAAAACAAACACCAAAAAACCAACAAAAAACCAACAACAAACAAAATACCGACAAAAAATCTAGGCAGTTACGAAACAACGCAATGGAAAATCAGCAATTTAATGTATTACGGATTATACATCAATATTTGGTATTTACAGCGCATGAAGGTTTTTTTTTTTTTTTTTTTTTAAATTTGAAAAACGCATCCTTTTCACCGCGCAGATGTTTGTGGTCTAGTGTGCACGACTACGAGTGTGTGTACGACACGTGTTTCTTGGTCGTTTATTAACTTTAATTTATTCAGGTAAGACTCATTTCATGATCTGCCTCGCAAAATCGTTACCAGCACCACTTGAGAAGCACGTCACAAATAGCAGCCGTAGGCACCCGAAAGCAAGGCTGAATACAAGATCTGACCCTGCCGGGATTCGAACCCAGGACCTTAAGATCTCGAGTCCGACGCTGCGGTCCGCGTCGTCGCCGCGTCAGTAGGCTTCTTTTGGCTCAGTGCCAGCATTACAGACGCTGTCACTGTCCAGGTGTCTACGTGGTTTGATAACAGATAGATGTACCACGAAAACAGCCCAGTATAATCTGTGAGCATAAAAAAAAAATGGTAGCATCAGCCCTTTTCAGTGGAACTTTTCAAAGCCTTAGTCCTGAAAGACTGCCTTAGTATGCTGAATAGTTTGTGCAACGTTAGTGTGTCGTCATTCCGGTCTCATCCTGGCTTCTGTGGCTTGAGCTTTCTTTGCGGCTCTCTCAGACTCCTGCTCCTCAACAGATTTTCTCGGGCGCCGGACCGAGCCGATGGCCTCCGGATCTCCCTGCCAATGGGAGTCACCGTTAGAATCCACGCTGGACGTCGACCCGTGGAAAGGACGTCGCGGAGTGGACGGGGACAGGCTGTAAGGGGAAGGAACTCCTGTACTTCCGCTTCCCAGGCTGACCAGACGAGGGATGGCGAGTTTCCCGGTGGCGGTGTTGATGTGAAGGTCTTCAAATTCCCTGGACTGGCGGCGACCTCTTTTGGCGGCCAGTTGTCTCCCTGCAACGGGAAGAAAGAAGGTCAGAGAACATTAATTTTGAGAACAGTCTCGTTCAGTATTTTGCGAGAACCACAATCATGAACAGCAAATGCGAAACACTATACGAGCCAAATAAAGATTATCAAGAGCACTAAATCGGGATTTATGTAAGAATTGTTGATATATGTAAAATCGTACTACTACTACTAATATTACTATGCAGTATCTCACTCCTGAGATCTTGTATTGACCAGGCACCGTGACAACATTTACAAATAATAATCAATAATAATAATAATCATCATCATCATCATTATCAACATCAGTCATCAACATCATAATCATCGTCATCATATGCAATATCTCACTCCTGAGATCTTGTATTTACCAGACACCCTGTTCAAAGACAACAAACAATGATCATACCAGTAGCAGTTTTTTTCCTTCTTCTTTTTTGCCACCAGAAAGACAAGTTACATTTCTCATAGACCTTGTTTATACCCAGTCCAACTTAGTAGGCTAAACACGATAACCTACTCACCTTTTTCATCGAGCGTGTTTGAACGAGAGCGGAAATTGGGCATGTTGCCACCAAATGTCACAGGATATGGGTCAAGGTCGGAGGACGGTATTTTCCTGTGTACACCATCAGTTTTCTTCTGTTTGGACTTGCTGTTTGCCCGATCTGGAAAACGATATCAATGGAGTTTGATTGTTTAATTACTGGAACAGCACGGCATTGTCTTTGTCTTGTAACACGAGGGTGTCAGTGTTCTTTCTGCATTAGGCACAGTTCCAAATATCGGATTAAAACTATCCACTCTCTCTCCCTGCTTTATCTCCCCCCCCCCCAACCCCCCGCCTACCCCTCTCTTTCACACACACACACACACACACACACACACACACACACACACACACACACACACAGAGCACGGCCTCGGAGAGAGAGAGAGAGAGAGAGAGAGAGAGAGAGAGAGAGTCCTTAGCAACCAATTCGACTTCATCAAGTTTTCCATTAGTAGCGACTGAGAGTCACATTTTCGATTCCCTTAACCAACAAGCAAGTTTGTTGACTCTGCAAAAACACCCGATCACAGTTTTCTCTCAACTTCTCCATTACACCACATTACGCACCTCCATCAGTCATTCGAGAAAGAAGAGCAAACACACCACGGGGGACAACTCTATAATTTTCCTGGCCTGTCCGGTCCGGCCAGCGTGGTTTCTGTTCCCGCTTGACCTCTGCCCAAGAGTGGGAGTGTGGTTGTTTAGACGTTTAGTGCCCTTTTCCACCACATGAGGGTGGGTATCAAAGACGGGACAACTAGGGAAAAGCCAGTACACACACCGGTGACGCGGCTATCCCGATTCTGACCGGCTTGCGGCATCTAAGCGCTAGCGTTGTTGGCCGCACGCGACTTCTCTCAGAAAATCATCTGCGCTGTACTTGTGAAAGCTTGTCTCGATCTGAGGTTGGCCTGTCTTGTCGCAGAAGGTCTCTGTTCAACTCTTAAGTGGTTTTTGTGGTGCTACTTGCGCGTACACTCACGTTGGAAGCAATTTAGTCTCGTTTTCTGTAGAAAATTCACTTTCATTCGCGATAATATAAAATTACAGAAAGGAAAGTCACGTTTATGAAAACGTCCCAGTTTTATAATATGTCTTGCGGCCACACCTAGAAGATTAGTGCAATTTGTGGCTTAGATCGAGCGCAGTTCGAGAAAGAAAATTGGTAGTGAATATTTTGTGGCTATGAACCAGCACTCGCCCCGGCTAAGAACCAGCCTGTATCAAACAGACGGTTGGCCGGTTCTTAGCCGAGGATTTCGCACTGCTCTGATATTTTTTTAAATTGCGAAAACACTAAAGCATCCTACGTCACAACAATTGGCATGCAAGTCACAAAGACATCACGGATACGTGTCTGTTTTGAAACTACTGGAATTAACGTGGTATTTTTTGTCAGCTTCGTGTTAAACTGCAAAATAGCTCCCGAGTCTCATTGCAGTCGAACAAATATGACTCGTGTCCTTACATGAATAAAATTTTCGATATAAAATCGCTTTGGGTGGGAAGATGAAAGTCTTACTGATATGTGCATATAACAATATGATCAAATTCATTTCAGTTCTTATCTTTCCTGGCAGCATTCTTGCACATCACCGCATGTGTGTCGCGCTTTTCCGGCCTAAAACAGTCACTGCGATCGACAGCCGGTTGGATTCGCGGCTTAGCCGCGTCACCGGTGTGGTACAGATGTTAGTCTCCAGCGCAGGTTCTGACCTGACTATTAACACCTTCCGTACCACGCACGAGTATCCCAGGTTTCTGACTCATTTTCGGGTTTGGCCCGGTTTGCGAAAATCAGGCAAGATTAACGGTTCCTTGGCGGCTCTTACTGCAGCAAACACGAGTATAATCAAAGTGCAACACTCCCACTAAACCAAATTTAAATCCAAGCAGACATAATTATGATAGTGAGGTCACTGGTGCACGACCTCAAAATTGCTTGATGGGAATTGCTTGAGTGAATCAGGGCCCGTATGTAAAACTCGAGGTTAATTTGACCCACGGCTACGGGGCTAACCCAGACTAGGACAAAAGAAACCCCAAAACAAAATTAAATAAAAAAAGGAAGCGAAGAAAGAAAGACAAAAATCCTTCCATAACGGCATAGGCACCTTGCTGGAATGGACCCGCTTCCTGATTTAAAACAAAACAAAACAAAACAACACACACAAAAAAACCCAACAGAAAATTTAACCCTAGAGCTAGTTTAGTTCGAGGTTAGACTCTAACCCGGGGCTAAACTCCCTAACCCCGACTTTTACATGCGGGACCAGATTTATGAATAGTGAATTACTCCTACGAAATAGTATGATTTTGGATTTTGGGGATTGATGGGGGATTTTTTTTTTTACAAAAAGAAGAAAATATGGACAAAAACAAAAATACTACTGTTCGGTGAGAACTAAAATACTAAGTGAGCTCCAAACCGATAGCCCGACAAATGTGCATGGCAAAGACGATTACATGTCATGTCGTGTTCGCGCAGAGAAGTCAAGCGGGAAAATAAAATCATGCGTCCAGTGCCGACCATTACAGGTAACGGTGAAAGGCGGTTGTGTTTACAGAAGGGTGGCCCGGTCAGATCTCCACTTCCAAAATCGATCAATTAGCTGCGCCGTTTCGCTGCCTCCCCGACTGCAAAAGCTTCGTGTACGATACGAATCCAGTTACAGTAGGTGAGGACCCCTTGTAGACTACCTCACTGTGTGGGTTTCCGTGTAAATATAGTCAGGGTTTGGCGAAAATGTAGGGCTTCTCAACATTTGTATGATTCAGTTGGATCCTTTTTCCCCCGGTTAAATTTAACTCTTTAAAGCCCATACAAATATCGCATTTTCACTCGAAATCTTTAGATCACTACAAGCCACTTGAAGCCACTATTACGCAATCTGCAACAGTCACGTGCCTAGCGGGAAGGCCCACACCTTGCGTAGGCTAATAGTGGTTTGAAGTGGCTCCTTCTGGTGTGCAGTGGCTTGTTCTTTTAACCAGTCTTATCATAGAGCGGGCAGGGGAAGGTCGGACTCGGGCTATTTAGAGTTTTAAAGCCCCAAGCTCGCCTTTTATTTGTCGATTTTTTTCTCCAGTGAGATATTACTGAAACGTCTGACCCACGAAAGACACCCCCCCCCCCCCAGCCACCATCGCCAGTTTCGTCTCGTTTCACAAGGATTAAATAGATTTTTTTCATGAAACGAATCAATCTTGATGAGCTTCATCTTGATAATGAAAAAAAACCCCGCTAACGTAGCTCCCTACGAAGTATTGAAAGTTATGCCCTAAAAAAAAAACTATTTCTCAACCGGAAAAAAGGGAGGAAAAAGTCGTAGAAAGTCGCTGAAAGAGATCTGTTGTCATCTGGTAGGGTGGGTGGTTGTTTGGGGTTTAACGTCCTTTTCCACCACATGCGCGTGATATCAAAGACGGGGCAACGATGAACAAGCCAGCACAAATATTTGGCCCCAGCCAGGATACGAACTCACGACCCGAGCATTAGAAGTTCGACGCTCTACCATTCGACCACCCTGGCTCCCCTGTCATCTGGTAAAAAGACCACTAGCGCCATGAAGTTGAAAAGCGCTTAGGCACTTTTACCAAAATAACGGTAGAAGTACGACCTCACCTCTCATTGACGAGACTATGGTAGTCTTGGTGCGCTCAATCTGCATGTGTTTGAGCTGTTCCCTCAGTTGCTTCTCCTCCCGGCTCAGCTCCGCCGTGGCCATCCGGCGCTCCACCTCTATCCCAAGCGTCTTCTTCATTAGAGAGTTCCTGCGGGCAGAGTTCTTCACCTTGCACTCTTTGTAGCTCCGGCTGCTTTCCTTCATGAAACGGTCCAGCTCTTTGTCGGCCATTTTGGATTGATCTTTGCAAGAAGCTTTTGAACACCCTTAATTTTTTCGCGTTTCCTGATGTGTTAAATTAACCTGATGAAGATGACTTAACCAGTATGGAGTGGTGCAGGTAATTCTTATCCTAGCTTAGCAGTGGCTGTTTTCATTTTGAAAATTTACACCATGACAAGTACTTGTGCGGTCTTGTCATTCCTCAAGGGTTTTTTGGGGGGGCAGAGAAGACAACAATAAGCGTCACCTGCTACACATCAGACTCGTTCAGGTTTGCCTTCACGGACAGCCAGTGAACAAGCTTCAGTCACGCCTGCAGTCACCACTGAGCGCCAAATACGTCTCCTGCTTCTGTGTTTCCAGAGCGCTGACAAGTAAATGCCTGCCGGTTAAACTTCAACTTCACAGAATGTGTTGCAGCCGACAAAAACTGCGTGTAAACTCGTTTCGTGAAGGTTGCACACGCAGTTAAATGACTTCGGATTTACTCCAAGCAGTCCGTATCGCCAGTTCGTGGAGACTGCAGTTTTCCGAAGTCAGACAATCTCATCACTGGTGATTCACTGTTGGTATCTGTCTCTCTGTGGCCACAAACAGTCAAGTCCACTCGGTGCAAGTGTTGTTGTAATCTCCAGTGAACGTCCCGCTGTCACTCGAAACTCCCCTGAAGAGAAGCCCTTGTCTACCTGCAACACGACCAATAGCAAGCTATGGAATGAAACACCAACAGCACTGTGCGTTTCTGTGCTAAGTTTAGTTCAGTTACCTTCAAGCATGGTATGTCTGCGCGCTGAAAAACCCATACACGCTGCACCTCATCTCTTAGTAATGTTTCCGGTGCCGTCTTTGAGACTGTTCCGATGCTGGTTCACACGGGTTCTGTCAGGTCCTTTTAGGAACACAGATAACACTATGTATACGCTTCTCTGTGGTGACTGTAGTCAGGATGCACCCACGGGTTAGTTGGTTGGCAGTATATTGCGTTGTTGTTGTTGTTGTTGTTGTTGATGTTTTTCCTTTTATTTTTTACTACTTTAGTTTCCCTTTCGGGAAATTCGGGCTGCTTCGCCCGGGGGAAGCGCGTCACCGCGGTGCAGCACCACCCAACTAATTTATGTTTTTTTTTTTTTTTTTTTTTTTTTTAAATTTGCTGGGGGAGGAAAACCATATAACCCGGAGAGAAACCCCCGATGAGCAGCTCGGTTGCCAGGAAAAGCCGGTATCACATATCACAAGCTCGATCTGCACTAGAGCATGCGCTTCGCCGTGACAGCCGTGACCGCCATTTAGTAACGCAGCGGTCCGACGCGCTACGTATTAGACCACCGCTCACCGCCAACGTCCAACTTTCAACGCCCTTTTCCATCACGCTAGAGAGATATTACCAAAGACGGGACAACGAGGAAAGGGCCAGCACAATGTGTTGGCTGCCAGCCAGGATTCGAACTCACGATCCTTGTATTGACAGTCCAACGCTGTACTGTACCCTCTCGGCTGTCCCGGTTTCCCGAGCGCCAACATAACGACAGGTTGCGGTATGTGTGACGGGAACGACTGGACAAATAACTGTAGTGCTGTTAATGATATGCCTCGGTATATCTTTTTGTCTTATGATCACTCTTGCAAGAGAAATATGAGCTGCTCCATCCCCGCCTCTTCCCGGCCACCCCCACGCCCTCCCACCAACAACAACTAAAACAAGAACATCAAAACAACATGGAAATCAACAAACTACAACAAACAACAATAACAACAGCAGAATAACAACAAAAACATGAAACAACAACAAAAACAATCAAAACACACACACACACACACACACACACACACACACACACACACACACACACACACACACACACAAGCACACACACACACACACACACACACACACACACACACACACACACACACACACACACACACACACACACGAAAAAAAACAACAACCCAACAATAACAAACAAGAACAACAAAAACAACAATAACAAACAAGAACAACAAAAACAAACACAACAAGAACAAACACGATCAACAAAAACAACAAAAACAAACAAAAACAACAAAAACAAACAAGAACAACAAAAACAACAATAACAAACAAGAACAACAAAAACAAACACAACAAGAACAAACACGATCAACAAAAACAAACAAAAACAACAAAAACAAACAAGAACAACAAAAACAACAAGAACAAACAAGAACAACAAACACAAACAAGAACAACACAAACAACAAGAACCAAACGGGAATTGGCGGTAAGGTGTGGAACAAGGGAAATACAGGCGTTTGTGAAGACAGACATTCCAGTTTCCTGCCTCGTCTCTCAGGCACGCAGCACGTGCCTATGTAATCCTGTTCACAACGTTTCACGGCGACTTACCACTGGACGTGTGCACGTTTAGTGTGAGCAGCGCTGAAACAATTCCACCTGTGGAACACTTCTGTTTCTATGATACCCTATCACTGGCAAAACACCAAGTGGGCTTGAGGGTGGGGTGGCGGGGAGAGGGAGAGGAGAAGGGGCGGGGCGTCTGTGAAACCACACTTACATGTGCCATAGTCCATATACGCATCAGGCTTTCGTGATATATATATATTTATACCACTCTACCACTATTACAAGTCATGGTATAAAATCCATAATTCACCACATGTGGTATAAACATTGCACCCATGACAACCACGCGTGAATTTTATGGCTGTACCTAAAGGCCATGTCACACGAGAGGGCAAAAACACTTGAAAAGATTGTTTTCAGATGTTTCACTGCGAAACAGTGTGTTTTGTCGTGTGACATACTTCACAACAATGTTTTCAAAACACTGTTTCGATCGTGTTTTCAGTTTTAGAGCCTGCCCCAAAATCCGAAAACATGTTTTGTGTTTCAACCAATGAAAGCCGCCGTGCGGAGTGTCAAGTGACATCTTCCCGTATCCGCTCAGTCAACATGTATGTTTAAGGAAAAGAGACATCGACTTTACCCAGAAACCCCATTCAGAGGTATTTCATACGCATTGAAGTTCTACATACAAGAAAAGGGTGTCTAGTAAGGTAGGAATGTCATGACCGTAGCAGGGAAACTTGTTTTCAGTGTGACATCGCCTTAAAGAGAGAACAGGTATTACCCCTAGCAGTGTTCCAGCAGTCACAATATGACGCGAAAAGGGACTAAAGAATAATTTACGTCACGACATGACATAGTTCGACTTCGTACGGAAATGGGGACGAAGGAGCTTTGCCAGTCGCTTGACGTGGAATTGTTGATCTTTTGCTGCGTGTTATCAACAAGCGGTCGTGTTTGTGACAAGCGTAAGCCTAGTTCCAGTTCTCTACTAGTAAGACGGAGGCTTCGAAACGGAAAAGCTGACTTCTCAAAGCCTATGGACAAAGCGAGGTAAAGCACCTCAGTCAGTGATGTCGCGTGAAGCATTTGGATTGCCGATGTCAGCTTTCAAATCAAAGACTTGAAATGCAGGTAGGACGTGGTATAAATAATTTTCCCAATTCGGTGCCCCCACTCGTTTGTTGATTTCGACCGTAAAACTGCTCGTTAAAACTCGCAGTTTTACGGTCGCAATCAACAAACTCGTGTGGTGTATTTTCCGTAATTGGGGGCACCTCATTGTGAAAACTCTATTTATATATATATATATATATATATATATATATATATATATATATATATATATATGTGTGTGTGTGTGTGTGTGTGTGTGTGTGTGTGTGTGTGTGTGTGTGTGTGTGTGTGTGTGTGTGTGTGTGTGTGTTCAAAAGACCATAATGCAAAACGTGAACACGACAGGCGTATGCAGTAAAAGGCAAAAGCCATCTTCCTCACTTCGTGGACAGGGCCCTAAATAATAATAACAACAACAACAAGAACAAGAGGATGAAGAAGAAGAATATACCTTGATATACCTGAACAAAAATGAAACCTTCCAAATAGTGAACTCCCCAACAGTGAGAGGCAAGCAGCCAACGGGCAGAACCAGACACAAACCACCAACCCAGCCGGCGAATCTCTGACGACTGCAGACGCAAAGCTCTTTGAACAGTTAATGACGTGTTTCCGTCGTCTGGCTTAATCAATTCTCCCCTAAATGCCAGCACAGCTCTGCATAAATGTCCGTCCTCCCTTGTTAGATATAGACCAATATTGACATGCCTACGTGTGAGCTACTTATGCCCTGTGTATGAGTCTGCCGGCGGTCCAACTGGTCAGTAAACAAGGCACGCTTTTGCTTGTGTGATGTTTGTCTACGTCATTAGGTGAACTTTAGGAGCGCCTACGAACTGCGTTTCACTTCGTTACAGTGTGTGACTGGAATTCTCTTTATTAAGATTATGCCCACAAAACTTGGACGAGATGAATCCAAACGAGGACGGAATCCAATCAGTTCAATCATCAACGATTTGCGTTTATAACATAACATAACATAACATAACATAACATAACATAACATAACATAACATAACATAACATCACATCACATCACATCACATCACATCACACAACACAACACAACACAACACAACACAACACAACACAACACAACATCACATCACATCACATCACATCACATCACATCACACAACACAACACAACACAACACAACACAACACAACACCACACCACACCACATCACACCACATCACATCACATCACATCACATCACATCACATCACATCACATCACATCACATCACACAACACAACACAACACAACACAACACAACACAACATCACATCACATCACATCACATCACATAACATCACATCACATCACATCACATCACATCACATCACATCACATCACATCACATAACATAACATAACATCACATAACATCACATAACATAACATAACATAACATAACACAACACAACACATATTACTATACTCAGTCCTTCCCTTCCTCCCGTAAATCTCGGGGAGCCGGGGTGGCCGAATGGTAGAACGTTGGACTTCTAATGCTCGGGTCGTGAGTTCGTATCCCGGTTGGGGCCAAATATTTGTGCTGGCTTTTTCATCGTTGCCCCGTCTTTGATATCACCCGTATGTGGTGGAAAAGGACGGTAAGCCCCCAAACACCCACCCACCCACCACGGCACCCCCGTAAATCTCAAACGAAATGAAAGCCGCTGGTCCCTCTAAACTTCGCTGCTACCATTACGGCCGCGCGTTCGTTCACACTTTTAGTCCAGAAGGGGCTGTTGAAAGTATTCCGGCGCTGATTGTGAACACACCCGTGCAGGTTCTTTGCTACGTTGTTTGTTTGAACTCATTTTACGAAAGTCCGCTTGGCCGACCGACTGCGTGAGGTTTCTGCCACCCGGTTGCCATGTTTGAGGATTATGCTTTTGAGGCTGTGCGTGGGTTTGAGCCTGCGTCCCAGTGCTTTTCATGGGACAGCGAGATCATCTAGTCATCCTCCCTCCTCACCCCCCCCCCCCCCCACACACACACCCCAATAAATAAACGGAACAGCAGAAAAAAAAGCAAAAAAAAAACAAAAACCCAAAACCCCCCAAAAACCCAAAACCGTAGCCTAACTGCTCGGAGCTTTAGTCCTTTACGTTGACGATTTGCCAAAACAATTAAAAAAAAAAAAAATTAATAATAAAGGCTCAGACAGATAATTCACCATTTATTAAACGTTAACATTACAGAGTTTCCAACTCTAACCTCACAAAGCTGACGTGCTCCAAACACGGGTAACTCCGAGTTAATTAAACTTCTCAGGTTAACCCACCGCGCGCACAGCAGTCGCCTCCCTTTTCCAGTCCCTATAAACGGGACCTACGCGAAGTATAAGCACTGTGCTAGGCCAATGCAATCCCTACTGGATTAAACCCCCTTAGAGCCTCAAGGCGGGCCGTTTTTATCGAGTCTGTTTTTGAAATCTCGTTATCTTAATGATAATGAGGAAAGCCCGTGTCGGTAGGGTCGCAAGGTCACGTGTCCATGTTGACACACGGTATCCTCGCAAAGACAGTTTTAAGAGCAAAAGAAAAAAGAGAGCAGTCTGCCACGTTCTGTTGTTCACGAGTAAAGTCATAAGACTTGCGAGAAAATTCTACAAGCCGTTTTGTTATCCGTGGGGTTTAAGGCCTGTAGATAAAAATGCCAATATAACGGCGTTTACTGTGCAGTAGCCTACCTAAGGACGGCATTTTGTCAGTTACTTCGTGAGTGAAATGATTTCTAACGAAATCTACCTCACCAATGAAAGTGGGATTAAAACGACAAGGAAGTACAGATTGACGATAAAATGATTTTGCTTTTGATGAAAAACGACACAATGATGAAGCATGTGTTCATTACGTGGGGGTTGTAAGAGTGATAAGATAACACAGGGTTGAGAACCTGCGCTGACGGGAAGCGAAGAACAAATGCCAACATTTTAGCCAAGTGATAAAAAAACCCATGGAAGCTTCTGGTTTTAAAATGCCAAAATTGTAGCCAAATACCAAGTGTCCCTTGCCCCCTCCACTTAAAAAAAACCCAAACAAACAAAATCAGCAAAGCTCATGGTTACAAAACGCCAGAAGTTTCATAGCCATACAATTTTTCGCAAAAATCAGCAAAGATTGTGGTTATAAACAAAATGCCACAATATTAGCCAAATACCAAGTGTCCCCCCCCCCCATCTTCACCGCCCCCTCCCAAAAAATGAGTAAAGCTTATGGTTGCAAAATGCAAAAACTTTTAGCCGAATACCAAGTGCCCCCCCCCCCCCAAAAAAAAAGAAGAAAAAAAAAGAGAGCAAATACTGTATCTACAACCATACCGCGCAGTCACTAAAGTAGGTCTGGCAATGGCACAAAATCTTGATTACTGTTGTAACAGAAGTCTGAAAGGGCTGAGACGTGGAGTGCCTAGAATTAAGCATGCACCCGAGTGCTTTTCATGGGATTGCAAGATCATCTAGCAACCCCCCCTCCCCCTCCCCTTATCCAAACCAGACTTGTTCTATTGCTGATTAGTGAAAGTGAGTGCGGGCTATTCAGAGTTCAATGTATCCTGAAAATGATAAAGGAAGAGAGAGAGAGAGAGAGAGAGAGGGAGAAGACTTTACAAGTTTAATTTCTTTTGTAAAGTGGTCTCCACACAAGGCCATCATATATGACCCAACTGAGAGAACCTTTGTAATCTCCATATGATATCCAGTCTTATTTCAATCCTACACGTACTCCGCGGTGGGCAGTCTAAGATAATGTCGACAACCAACTGAGCCAACAACTTGGAATGTCAAGTGTTTTGACAGCTCTCTCTCTCTCTCTCTCACACACACACACACACACACACACGCACACACACACACACACACACACACACACACACACACACACACACACACACACACACACACACACGTGTTATCATAGCATGTAGGGCCGGCAAAAAACAAACAAACACACACACACACACACACACACACACACACACACACACACACACACACACACACACACACACACACACACACACACACCAAAAAACAGTACACAGGCATTGTAACGTTAAGGGAAAGTCCGGAAGCTCGCAAGATCATCATCATCATCATCATCAACAACAACAACAACAACAACAACAACAACAACAACAACAACAACAACCGCCATGTTGAAGACAGATCGAGATGTTTACCTTCTTAAATCTTACTACACACTACCCGAACACGTGTTCAGCACCACCTCACATCCCCTACCCGACCCCCCCCCCCCCTTCAGTTCCTAATATCAGTGAGCAGGATCCCACAACAACACTTTATCGTGTCTTGTCCCGCCTAGTGACGTCAACGGACCCTTACAAGCGGATCTTGAAGTTGATAACTGGACGTTTTGAAACAAGAGGCCCCCTGAAGGGTGAAACGTTGGACGATTACTATCGACATAACACTGGACACGAACAGGACTGTGAAGCTGTTTTCCTTTGGTTACACAACACTACTAGCATCCGGGGCATGTAGTGACAATTCCGCTACATACAGTACAGAAGTTTTGCCCTGTTTTTGAAATGTGTGTGCAGAGTAAAACAGAAAAAAAAAAGAAAAAAAAGGCAATCTGGAGCTGTTTGTTGGCTTTGTAAACGTGTTTCATGCCAGGTAGAGCTAAAAACAGTGAAAAATGAGCCTGGCATGTGGACTATTTGTATTCATGCGCGGCTGGCACTAGAGTTAGCAGACGACAGAGGAATGATAGGGTAAGTGGTTGCTGCTAGCATCGCAAAAAAACAACAACCCCCAAACAACCAAAACAACCCCCTCCCCCCAAAAAACAACAACAAACAAACAAACAACAACAACAACAACAACAACAACAACAACAACAACAACAACAACAACAGCAACAAAAGCCCACGGAATATTGGAATTTGTTGAAATTTACCCTATGCATGAGTATTTGGTTGCTGGATTTTTGTGATTTTTTGGTGAATTTTAAAGCATTTCTAGAGTGTCATGGGCAACGTTATATTTAATAGGAATATACAGCATTTTCTGTGAAATCCGTATCTGTGGTGTGTAGCCTGTATTACCCTGAAATTCAAAGGCTTAGCAGCTGTGCTTTTGGGTTAGACTTGCTTTGTTTGATATTGAAAACCACAGACCTACACGTATGGATAGGGAAGACGCGACAGTCGAGTTGGGAGCCCAAACTCATCCTGGAATGTTGTCGTTGCCCTGTCTTTCATATCACACTCATGGTAATGATAATAAATGCATTAATATATACGCTTTATCACACTTTACTTGGCTCAAACAGCCGTGAACAGAACCCAACACTCACACTCACGTGAATCACACGCATGCAACACATTGCAATCACGCAGCACGGAGGGTCAGCTCGGCTAGTTGCTCAGTGAGGTTTCTGAATTTACAATGGCATTTATTTTGAATCTGCGGGTGACGGCTGCACATTTCCTACCCGCTTAGGGCTTGGCCACTTTCCCCCTTTCAATGTGCCGAGTTGAAAATTGTGCAAACACGATAAGAAGTAGATGAACATTTGTGCGAGTTAATAAATCACTCGAAAAGTGAGATACACATGCACCCACCCACCAATGCTCGAGTTAATGAAAGTCGTAATATCGGATATGCATACTGCCACGTGACTTTGCCAATTCAGTTGTGCAGGTGTGCTTTTAACGCGTTCATTTCGATTTTCTATGTTGCAGCAAGCATGTGAAATTTATCAGTGAAATTGCTGAGGTTAGTGTCAGATTTCCTCAAAAATCCTTTATCTGATGAACGGATCTCAATGCAGACACCGTTTCTTTTTATTTTGAAGGGAAAATTTCTCGCCGGCTCTGTAAGTATTTATCATATAGCTGTGGCGAGTAATGCACACTGGATTACCGCCAGGTGGGCGGCTTCGGCCGTAAGGCAAATAATTCATATTGTCGTAAATATGTATGGAGCAGGCACCTGCACACACACACACACACACACACACACACACACACACACACACACACACACACACACACACACACACAGACCGATATCCACGACGGCAGAAGATAAACCAAACACAAATTTCGTCCGGTCGCGGTCCTGAGGAAGGCAGTAGAAAACCGAAATACCACCACCGGGCGTTACAGATTTGTTGTTTCTGTTCGCACTTCATATGAAGCACAAATATTTTCATGTTACATACATCATATTTTCCATTTTTTTCACTTGCATTCTCGAAAAACTATGGCATGTAGATCATTCAAGTAGATTAATTAGAAACTTTGCCAGTTAAAAGTCGTACATCAGTCTGTAAGGGAAAAAATGAATCGCAGAAAACGACAACAACTAACAACTCAAAAACAGACTTATTCGATTCACATAAATTAAGACAGTGTCACTGACCCCAACCCTTGAAGTAAACAACAGCAAGTTAGTGACGCACGCTCCAACATGATAAACATTTCTTGTCCGTCAAGTCACTAAACGTATCCCCAAACAAATTTGAAAAGAAAAGATTTCTTTACGTACATTTCCCTCTTTCTTATTGGTCAACTTCCCGGATGTAAGTTTCTAACAGGTTCCAGGATGGGGTATGTTTTCTGTTTGGCCTACCTTTCTTTGTACTGACTGGGCCTCTTTCCGGATGTTATTATCAAACAAGTTCAATATAATATTGTATGGTTTTTCATTGGCCTACCTTAATTTGTCGAATACGTACTGGAACTCCACCAGGTGTAATCTTCTAACAATCCCGTGTTAAGTTCCAGGATGGTATATGATTTCTCTGTGGCCTACCTTACTTTGCACTTGGCTTGCCGCTGCGTCAGTCCCCGTCCGTGAAGTGCTGTTGAAGAAATGGAGGGACAGCCGCGAGGTTCAAACTGATCACGTAATGGTCCTTGAGGTGCCTGTTACTCCCTCTTTGTATTATTCTGGCTGATAGGAGAATCACACAAGCTGAATCCTACCCGTACAATGCAGCAGAAGGGGTCAAGTTCGTCAAACGTCGCTGATTTGTTTACGAACACTGTAAGCTTTCTCGTGTGTACAACTGTTTGACGGTGAGCTTGAGCTAGGAGGTTTGGGCCTTTCGTTGTGGACGAGAACTAGGTGTAGAGTAGGCTGGATCTGACTTCCCGCAGATACCAATCTTCAGCGTGGTCCACACATAGCTCGCTTCTAGTCTCAGCCACAGGTTGGAAAATTGACGAAAAAGCGTCATTTATCTCCGGTGTCCTTTTCTGTGTCTTTGGCAATATAGATGTCTAAGGTGCTATGAAATCTGTTAACAACACGCCAAAGAAATACAACTGAGCCAGCGTCTGCTGGGATACTGCGCTATATACAAGAAATTTATTATTATTTTTATTATTATTATTAACTACACGCACGAGGATCAAACTAGGCTCACGTTTCCCGGGAACCATTTTGTGGATAATTATGATCAATTGTTGACGTAGTACTTCGGAGTTCGGATGTTTCGCGCGGTGGAGTGGTTTTGGTTGCTCATCACGAGTCACGCTCGCAGTGCACTGATGGGAGACGGATCGACCTACTTGCGTGTAGTGATGATCAGCTGTGACAGAGACGAGATGAGAGGCGAACTTGAAATGGGCGCGTGCAGTTTGCGTGTTCCAGTCAGCGACAGCCGTTGGATGTTTACCTATGAACACCATCGTCCTGAATATTTAGGCTTTCACAAATCGTTTTGATCGCGTCTATCATCACACCACTTATACACCATGTACAATTACAGCCTCTCAAAGCCTGGCACTGAGCCAACGAAGGCCGAACGCAACGCGAAAGGCGAGGCGCCCGCTACAGTGTTTCGGTCACCCGCTGAGTAGAAGAACTTCGGGTCGTTTGAAGTTTTGTTCGCATAGCCAGCAGACGGTAACGTATTGCACTTAGAGCTTTACTAATCATTGAGATAGACTAATTCATGCGAGCAGACGCACTCACAAGCGCAGCTGTTCCGAAACAAACGTTATCTTCCGCGGCGACACTTAGAGATCTTGGAACAGACACGTTTTCAAGTTCACAGGCTTTACAAGATACCTTTGTTTTCACCGTCACTCAGTGACCACGCGAGTCCTGGGTTTCTGAGTGGATTTTTCTGTCGAGTGAAGTGAGATGCGGTAGATTTACATTCCCATACATCTGTCCTCGGGCACAGAACATAAAGACCACAGGCACTCATTAAAACGACTTTCATTGTCAGTGGCAATGAGTGCAACCACCTACTTATTCACCGCTAACTACAGCATTTACATACTTAACGTTCTTTAGTAGACAGACAGTACATTAATTTGGGGTCGTGAGTTCGAATCCCGGTTGGGGCTACATAGTTGGTGCTGGCCTTTTTCTAGTTTTCCCCGTCTTTGATATCACTCGTACGTGGTGAGAAAACGACGTAAAACTCCCAAACACCCACCCGCCCACATTAATTTGGTACGTTATCGTGAACTGTGTCGTAACTACCTCTCGTAACTACAGAATGGTTGTGAACAAACATACAGATGCGCGCAACGCGAAAAACAAGGAGGAACGGCCCCGTCCTACAAAGTTGTTTCTCCAAATTTCATTTTATTTTGTCTGTTTTGTTGTTATTGTTGCCGGTTCTCCCCTCTCCATGTTCTACCAATGACACTAGATCCTCTACAACCTCGACCGATTAGTCACGTGACTGGGGGTGGGGCCGGGTGGGGGGAGAGCGAGAGAGAGAGAGAGAGAGAGAGAGAGAGAGAGAGAGAGAGAGAGAGTGGGTGTTTAGGAGTTTAACGTCCTTTTCCACCACGTAAGGGTGATATCAAAGACGGGGCAACGAGAGAAAGGCCAGCACAAATATTTGGCCCAAGCCGGGATTCGAACTCTCGACCCGAGCATTGAAAGTCCAACGCTCTACCATTCGGCTCCCCTGGCTCCCCAGAGAGAGAGAGAGAGAGAGAGAGAGAGACGTCAGTTCCGTGAACTAAACATTTGACGTCAGCCTCAGGCAGGTCGTCATACACAGACGGAGAGATGACGTCAGTTCCGCGAACTAAACATTTTGACGTCAGCCTCTAGCACTGCGATCGTCTGAGGAAGCTTGTTTATGTCTTGTGATTTCCCTGTTGGCTTTGTGGATTCCCCGATTGAATTATTTTTCACATGAAATCTGGAAGATCTAGAGGGCTGGTGAAATGTCGGAGGCAGTGACGATACTTGCTTATTTTGTCTGGGAACTAAGCGTTTGACGTCAGCTTCACACTGGTGGTATGACAGATGATGCTTGTGCATGTCTTGTAATTTCCCTGTTGCTTTTGTGACTTCCCTGGCTGAATTAATTTTTACATAAAATCTGGAAGATCTAGAGGGCTGGTGAAACATGGACTAGAATACCTTGTATTGTACTTATGAAATCGAAAATTTGGAACTCTTTTGACCGGTGCTTTTCGCAGAAAAAGTTATGTTTATCTAAAAGTTCAGTTATTCTAAATGCTAAAGCTATAATAGTGCAGTAGTTCCTGTCATATGTGCAGTTGTCACACTAGACAAAAACGCCGGGATGATAAGTAATTTGCAGTAGTCTTTTCATGGATATTTGATCTTATGTGCAAACCACCCCTACCTCGAAAATATTTTTTTTACACAAAACCAGTCAGAGCTACAGAGCTGTAGCACGAATACAGGCAGTGTGATTGGGTGAACTTCCAAAGTCTAGAAAATGAAGGAATTTGAACAACTTTTTCGAAAAAATTCGTAACACGACCGATTTTTTAAAATCGGCGATAACTCTTCTGAAAATGCGGCAGGCTAAAAATCGTGAAAGGTAGGTCTGGAGAAGGTGATTTCCCATTTTATCTCAAAGTAAAAAGGCCTCCATCGAGGCCTCCATTATTACATCCGTCCACACACACACACACACACACACACAGACACACGTCTCACAACTCCCGCCAAAAAGAACGCAGCAGCATTGTGTGCACGTCAAGTGTCTATGACGCAGGTTTCGTTACGTCACTATGTGCGTGAAAGTATTATTGTGTGGAGAAACGTCACAGTCTTGTTTTGTATCACTGAAACTTGCTGCTGCGCGCAGCAAAATCTGCCCCGTCTCATAAAGTTGTTTCTCTATAGAGAAACAACTTAATAAAGTTGTTTCTCTATAGAGAAACAACTTAACAAAAACAAAAAAGCGACAATGGCCCTTGTTCCAAGCACACGCATACGCCTCTTTGCCTTGCAAGGCCAGATAGCTGCTAACAGGTTTGCGCGGGTTTGTGGGCTGTGTCCACTGATAGACACTATGACACTTTGCCTGATAGGCAAAACAAGGAGGTCGGCGTAGGAACAGAAAGAGCTGGACAGGGGCATACAGCTGTACACACAGTGTGATTTGAATTGTAGAAGCAGGAACTTGAACCAAAAACACTGTCAAGAAAAAAGACCAGAGCATCGAAAGACCCAAACACACGCAGAGAACAACAGACAGAAATCGTTTTGTTAAACAATCTGCCTGATGATGCATGTCCACCCACCGAGCCACCGGGGCTGACCATTAGTGTAAAACAAATGTAAGAGTGACTTCCCTTGTCACTTTGTCGGGGTCAAGTAGGCTGGTTTGGGGTTCAGTCTTGTCTCTGTCTGTCATGAGACAGGCACCCAAACACTGAAAACTTTTTTTTATGATAGCCTTTTACAGTACGTGTGAATCCTAATAGAAATTTGAGTCGAATTGTTTTACCCACATCTTGTTCATAAGACCAAACTCCAGAAAGATTGTGTGTTTTTAGTGTTCGTTACCCAGACACCTGGGGAGCCGGGGTGGCCGAATGGTAGAGCGCTGGACTTCCAATGCTCGGGTCGTGAGTTCGAATCCCGGTTGGGGCCAAAATTAATATTTGTGCTGGCTTTTTCATCGTTGCCCCGTCTTTGATATCACCCACACGTGGTGGAAAAGGACGTTAAACTCCTAAACACCCACCCAACCCTCCCAGACACCTGCTGCTCCCGTCCTTCAGAGAACTAAACGCTTGGCTTTGTCATTGAAGTATTCCAACCTAGTTCGTTGAAGCACTAAATTTAATCATCAACGGAATGTACGTTACTGTGGGTTTCGGCGCTATTTGCCCGGTCTTCGTGCGAATAGCGTTCGGCTGCTCAGTCAGTCTGGCTGCTGAGTTCAACACGGTAAATTTAATTCCGAAGCTAATTAGAATTATTCATGTTTCCTTCAAGTAAGTTACTTAAAGTTACTTCCCTTGCTTAAAATATTTACAGGAGCAGTCGACTAATACGCCATTGTTCATGGCAAGAGTGAAATAAAGATATCTATTTCACTCTTGTTCAGTTAATGGACACACATTCCTTTCACTACGCCAGTCCAAAAACATTATTGAGGTAGATTTTTCGGACTCGCCACTGACCAGACATATACTGATGCATCACCACATAAGGTTGATTTCAAAGTCGGGACAACAAGAAAAAGCCAGAGCAAGTGTTTGACTACCGGTCAGGATTCGAACTCGCAACCTGAACATTAATAGTCCAAGGCTCTACCGCTCGACCGTCCCGGCTCCTTTCAGGTTACAACCAATCCGCCAAGTTTCCACAACACCACTGACCATTCATACACGGATTATGGGCGGGTTTAGAGCAGGAGACAGGTCTGAGAGGTACCGCGCCAATACATTTGCCTAGGCTCTCGTGGCCACTTTGCCGACGGACTAACTTTGGGTATTGACCGTTTAACATCAAAGGAGCGTCCAGTCATACACGCCGAATGGGGCCTAGTTAGGGATTTATTCCGATTTGATAAACACCATTACCTGATGTCAATTGATCGGCCAGAGTACAAGTTCAAAAACCTTTGGATTCTAAACCAACGCACGGGAGATGTGTGTGTGTGTGTGTGTGTGTGTGTGTGTGTGTGTGTGCGTGTGTGTGTGTGTGTGAGAGAGAGAGAGAGAGAGAGAAAGAGAGAGACTGTTGCTGATGATGACATGCTTATTTCAGGATAAAGTTGCTAGGCATCACCTCAAGGCCTATTTAATACCTTACATACTGTCATGCTACGTCACTACTTAGTACACTACATACAGCTAGACTACAAACTACTACTACTACTATTACTACTACTACTAGAGAGAGAGAGAGAGAGAGAGAGGGAGAAGAAGATGATGATCAACTCACTGTCTCCAGCTAGATTCTACGTTTGCCGACATCCAACGTTTTCAACCCGGACAAGAAACTGACAAAAACCGCACAGACTTCATACGAATCATAGGTTTCCTAGTTGCCTAGAATCACCGAGGCACCTTTGCGCCGGGGGAGTGGGGTGGGGGGATGAGGGGAGGGGAGGGGGTGAGAAGGGGTGCGGGAGGCCAACGACTTAGATTGTACATTGACGATCCGGCCCCTTGCGAGAAGGCGACATATGTAAGTGAGTCAAAAAGCAATGAAACTGATTACGCGTTGATTGAGCATGCTAATGTTGCTGGGTTCAAAGTCGTCCACAGCTGGCTTGACACTCAGACAAACATTCTCGGGGGGAGGGGAAAATATCACTGCTGGCTTTTTGCCCAGTAGAGGCAGTTAGGTTGTACCTTTGAAAAGTATGTGTGCTTGCGTTCGTGCGGGCGTGTGTCAGTCAGTGTGTGTGTTTGCGGTAGTTGTTGTCGGCATTGTTGCACACACTAGAAATAAAGTTGTGAACTCACCCGAAGCTTTCAGAATGCTGGAAAGACGGAAGACAGGAAGACACCGGTACACAGGGGAACAGTTTACCTTACAACGTAAAGCTTCCCCTTTCCCCCCTACATCCCGGCCTGTCCACTTCACTGATACCGCTTAAATATCCAAGAAGTGCACTCGCTTGGGATAACGGTGCATTTCTAGTTTATCATGCAGTCACCGGCGGAGCTGGAAAATCAATAACCTCATGTTTATTAATCAGCACACACGACAAAAGGCCGGAACAGCGCAAGAACTGACCCAACCATTAAAGAGGCATAGTATGAAGTTTCCACACAGTAAAACCCGTTTCACGTTTGACCATAATTTTTTTAAATTTTATTTTTGCTGCCCCATCTCTTTGCCAGTTCCTGTGCTGTTCCTCCTAGGTAATGGGTGGAATCCACGGAGGGCTCGGAAGCTGGGGCAATTTTTGTTATGCGTGATGATGTAGATGAGAATGATGGTAAGATGATGCTATGGAGGTCCATGTGGTTTGGGACTGCGGGACAGGGCCGTATTCCACGCTTCCTGTCATAAATATCCCGGCATTTACCAGGCCCGGGAACTACGGTTCCTGTCGTGTAATCATCCACATCATAAGACGTGTCATACCAAGGGAAGCATCCCCAAAGTCGCACCCGTGAAGTTGGTGAATCTCGGCTGTGTGGCAACAATCTCCCCATTGGGCCCATAGCACACCCGCTCTGGGTAGGAGCCGACCTAGGTAGGAAAAATCCCGCTTGCCTCGGCTGGGACTCGAACTCGGGTCTCCCGGTCCATGGTCCGAAGTGCTAACCACTACACTACGGGGGCCGGTACGTTTGACGATAATGGGGCAGAAGCTGGACACTATCATGCTCTGGCGGAGTTAACAAAATATAATTTGTGCCGACGCCTGACGGTGCTGCCCCCTCTTGACTTTGAAACTTGTACGGCTTCGTAGACACTGTTGGGTCTGTTTGACATAATTTGTCCCCCAAACTCTCGGGAAAAAGGCAAACGTGGTCAGCCTAATAGTCTGTCTGAACTGAACAGTGTTCAGCAGGACTGATCCGATAACTATCTAGTACAGCTCTCCATAGCCCCTCATAGCCTCCGTCCTCGGATCGTCTTTAGCTGATTGCCAGCGCACGGTGCCAAAGATGTAACTGTCAAATGTGAAACAGGGAACGCTTGACTTTCAATGCTCGGGTCCTGAATTCAAATCCCGGCGGCTTAAAGCCGAATATTTGTGCTGGCTTTTTCCTTGTTGTCGTGTCTTTGGTATCACCTGCATGTGGTGGAAAAGGACGATCAACCCACACGCTCCCACCCATGACTGTGAAACAGCATCTCCAAGCCTTTGTTTTCCTCGTCGACGGGGTAGTTACCTGCTATCGTACGCACGTAGCAATATACTATAGCGCCATATCGATTCTTCTACTCACCAGGCCGAAAAAACACGAGCATTCTTCACCACAAAGAAATGCTCAGTTGCACTGGAGTCCGCTATCGTTGTTACACCATCTCAGTTCCAGTGTGATTCTCATGGCCTGATTTTGCTGTCACTGAGGATACAACGTCCCGCATTGTCTATCCATTACCATGTTCAGTTCCCTATTGTTTTTACACCATCTCAGTTCCAGTGTGATCCTCATGGCCTGATTTTGCTGTCACTGAGGACACAACGTCCCGCATTGTCTAGCCATTACCATGTTCAGTTCCCTATTGTTTTTACACCATCTCACTCACAGTTCCAGTGTGATACTCAGGGCTTATTTTGCTGCCACTGAGGATACAACGTCCCGCATTGTCTATCCATTACCATGTTCAGTTCCCTATTGTTTTTACACCATCTCACTCACAGTTCCAGTGTGATACTCAGGGCTTATTTTGCTGCCACTGAGGATACAACGTCCCGCATTGTCTAGCCATTACCATGTTCAGTTCCCTATTGTTTTTACACCATCTCACTCACAGTTCCAGTGTGATACTCAGGGCTTATTTTGCTGCCACTGAGGATACAACGTGATTTTGCTGTCACCGAGGACACAACGTGATTTTGCTGTCACCGAGGACACAACGTGATTTTGCTGTCACCGAGGACACAACGTGATTTTGCTGCCACTGAGGATACAACGTGATTTTGCTGTCACCGAGGACACAACGTCCCGCATTGTCTAGCCATTACCATGTTCAGTTCCCTAGTGTTTTTACACCATCTCAGTTCCAGTGTGATCCTCATGGCCTGATTTTGCTGTCACTGATGACACAATGGCTTTTTCCTCGTTGTTTTGTCTTTGATATCACCTGTATGTGCATTGTGCACTCTGTCCATTACCATGTTCAGTTCCCTATCGTTTTTACACCATCTCAGTTCCAGTGTAATCCTCATGGCCTGATTTTGCTGTCACTGAGGACACAACGTACCGCATTCTGCACTCTGTCCATTACCATGTTCAGTTCCCTATTGTTTCTTCCACGGCCTCCGCAGTTTAGTCAATAGTGAATAGCAATCGAAACTGGACACCGCAAGATCAGCATTGCTACCGCAACTTTGCGGACATTCTTACACGCAGTTGAGAACGACCAAGGCCTGACCAACAGAGACGCAGTGATAGACTGGCATCGCTGTTGCACTTCCGGGATGTTTAGTGTTCTGTGAAATCAGCAATGCACCCGTATTGTCCAGCATGACTGTGTATTCGCGTACTGATTTTGTTTTATTGCAAATGGGGTGCAGACAAAATGGGCGCGAGTGATACCAGTGCTACTGGCGTAAGGACACAAATTGACCGTGGGGTCACGTGCAGCGAGTATTTGGAGAACCCTGTTTGGCGTGTGTGCTAGTTCCTAATGATTTTTGTTGTCATGTGAAAGCGTGATTTTCGTGATTTTTGTACTTTGTAGCCCGACGTGCATGCCAGCGGGCCGCAACAAGAGGCAAGCTGCCAGTGAACCCGGGACTTTTTGCGCTGGAGAGTGGCAAAAGCGACGAGAGCGGATTTGGGTGAAATGGCTTTCTGGCCTAAACAGAAGGTAGACAAGCATTACTCCAGTGAGGCCTGAGCGGAAAGCAGACATTCAAATTGTTCTACACTCCTGTCAGGACCGTGCCCTTGAATGGTCTGTGCAAGATATTGTTTGTTTGTAGACTGAAGCATTTTTAGGGTCGACTATGATGCCTGAGGATAACAGGGAATATATAGGCATTTTGAGACCTCGTGCATTGCGTGTTTTGGCCTGCTCCACGAAGATTGCTCACACGCAAAGCCAAATACAATATAATAATAATAATAATAATAAGTATTGTATAGGCGCTTTACCCAATTTCATTGAATCGGCTCAAAGCGCCGCGAACTGAACCCAACACGCACGCTCACGTGAATCACACACATTCTCTCACACATTGGACAAAAACATATTACAATCACGTGGCGCGAAGGGTCAGCTCAGCTATTTAAGTTTAGGAATGTAGAATTGTATTTATTTTTCAAATTTCCAAAGCATGTCTGGGAATATGTCTGGGGAAAAAATGAGCGTGCACAAATCTTTGCATTGTAGTAGTGCGTTAGTCAGTTCATAGTCGTTGGTTGATAAGCGGCCTCTTTGTCAGTTTCACGCCGACAGATCGAAGATCGTTAGAAACACTCGGTGCTACTCAATGTGAAAATGACCGACGCGGAAACACTCGGTGCTGTTGGAAAACACTCTGTCCTGGCTGTGCTATTTTGGAAGCCGAACAGCACCAGAAACACTCGCCCAATTTGACTGCAGCCCGTGTTGCAGTGCTGGCGGCGTGTGTGGTTCTGTTTTACGAGCCACCAACTGCAAGCTGTCGGCCTAGTAGGCTAGGCGACGCCGCGCACCGAGCTTACTGCTGACCAGACGTAATTTATCGTGCAAACCTGAAACACACGCAATGACACAGAAAATGAAATCGGCCTTTTTTTTTTTTTTTTAGATAACCACTACAGGCAAGAAATGGCTGCATGCAGGTGGACTGAGTTAACAAATGGTGCACATTTCCCAGACAAAGAGGTTAGTTTAGGGGTTTAGCGTCCTTTTCCATCACAAACGGGTGATATGAAAGACGGGGCGACGAGGAAAACGGCAGCACATACGTTATTTGCCTCCCTGCAGACATCCGAACTCAGGGCCCGAGAATTGAAAGTCCAACGCTCTACCACTCGGCTCCCCCTCCAGTTACAGACACACAGTTTACAGTCCTTGTTCACACACACACGCACGCACGCACGCACGCACGCACACACACACACACACACACACACACACACACACACACACACTGTGTTTGTGGCAATGTTTTATTGAAATTGTTACAAAAAAGCAAGATATTGGAAATGTATGTGGATGCAGAAAAATACACACTCGTTCATTACAATCTTCACAATAATTATCTCTTCAACAAGAACCTGAGAATATACGAAATTAGTATAAGCCCAATGACTTCATATTAAAATAGCAGCTCGGTAACAAAAACATGTACCAATATAATTATATTTGAGTCCCTCTTGTTGTGTGTATTCTGAACAGTAATCAACAAGCAAAACTTGTAGAAATGCAGTAAAGAGGTGAGAGAACGACAAGAGATATGGTGTACAAGCGGCGGTCACATCCTGCAACTGGTAACCCTTTCAATTACTTGGCCCAAGATGTGCGCAGATGTTTCGTTAAATGAATTCTAATGGGGAATTCTAAGGCACAACTTGCAATGATGAAGAATTGTGAGAGAGAAAAACAAATGTAAACTTGAAACAAAGTAAAGAAAGGGGAAAAGTTGTACTCGCACTGATTACAGAATTTCGAAATGTACGAAGTCGCCTGACGACACACCGGAGCGCTTTTCTCTTTCACACACACACACACACACACACACACACACACACACACAAAATTAGCCAAAAGCGTGCCGCGGCATAGGCAGCACACCACATGACATGGTCCGGCAAACTTCCTTGCCAGACACTATGTACAACGAGGGAAACACGTGTAGTTTGATATGACTGAACCGTGGAAAGAAAGCAGCAAGTCCACTGACGTCATTTGAGGGGAAAAGGCGATGACGTCAATCTCTTTCATCTTGAAATCACCCCACTGATTATAAAATGCCGTCAAGGACGTACTGCGTTTTGTCAATACACGGCAGAGTAAAGGGGCGGGACTGTGGCCTCGGGGCTGTGGCGAGTGGAGTGGTCTATTCCTACTAGGCAGTAATTGAGTTCGCCGAGATACCACTAAAGCTTTTGCGGCCGAAACTGTCGATCATATTATCGACCCTGATCACTCATGGTCCGTTCAACAAGCTGTTGTTGAGTATGTAATGCCGGTTACAAAATGTCCCCATTGTTTTCTTCTTATTCAGGACAAATGCCCCACATTTTTCAGGCGGTCACTCAGGACAATCGTCCTAGTGTCACGGCTTCAAATGCCCCATGATCCAAAAGGGAGACAACTGTGTAGCGTTAAGTGATGACGTGGCAAAGCCATGAGCGCGTAACTGCAAAGCAGACATGTTATGCTAGGTGTGTCCGGGGGGGGGGGGGGGGGGGGGGGTTATCCCTCAGCATTTTTTTTTTTAAAATGAGACTAAAATATGTGCATTTTGGCATGAGTGATTTTCTGTGCTTCAGAGGAAGACACTTTATTTTTTTGGGGGGGGGGGGGGGGGGGTGGGGGGTTTAGATTTTGACTGAAATCTGTGCAATTTGGTGCGGTTTGGCATGATTTAAAGTGCTCCAGAGGAGGGGGGGGGGAAGGGGTATGTTTAGAATTTGACTAAAATCTGTGCAAGCTGGTGCAGTTTGGCGTGATTTAAAGTGCTCCAGAGGGGGAAACACACTTTTGGATGAAAGGAAAACGTGTATCCAATGGTGGTAATCCGCAAATACGTGGAACATTGGAAGCCCTGTATTACAGCTCCCACGGAAACGAAGCCCTGCCCCCGAGTCCTCCACGCTCCAACATGCCAATAATGCCGACAGCACATAGTCTAGTCGGGTTCCCCTCCACCTGACTGCTGAACTGAAATAAATAGCTCACGTAACACACTTATTGTGTAACTGTGGTGGAGGGGGTAGCTGTACATTCAGAACTGAGTAATGAAATTCGGTACAAGAAGTAACCATCAGAACAGTTTGTGGTACAATGTAGGTTCCATGCATCTCGCTTTACAAGTATGTAAACTGACCAATTTCTCGGCCAAAACGTTTAATGTTGAAAAAATAATCATCATATGGGACGCACTCTTCAAGACCCTGAACTACGGTGCGAGCTTCACTCAAAGCACCATGGTGATTGGTCATGGAGCTGGGTATCATTAGCAAATGAGATATGTGAACCTGAGAGACCGTGTACAGTTTCAGAGAGAGGCTGAGTGTACATTTAAAAAAAAAAAGCTCTTCCGAGATAAGGCACCACATAAATCTTCATTATTATCATCTCTCTCTCTCAAGTAGTAGTAGTAGTAGCAGCAGTAGTTTGTAGTCTAGCTGGATGTAGGTGCTGGGTCGTGGAGCTGCTGCTGTTGGTACGGTGCGCGGGCACTACGGTCTAGGCAGAGGTGGTGGTTAGTAAAATTGTGGAGGCGGTAATGGTCGGGTGGGCGAGTGGGTGGTAGGGAGAGGGGTGAAAGGGGTGTGTGTGTGTGTGTGTGTGGGGGGGGGGGGGTGAATTATGCAACCTCGTAATCTCATCATGATACATGTACCCAACAAAGATGTCCTCTCTCTCTCCCTCACACACACACACACACACACACAC
>JACVVK020000097.1:1400000-1637500 GCA_018292915.2 Batillaria attramentaria
CTGTTGTATCCCGTGTCTTCTCTGCGAGTGCACGAAGAAAGCGACACAGCAGGACTCGACTAAAATACAACAATGGCTTAGTGCTGTACTTTGATTATACTCGTGTTTGCTGCAGTAAGAGCCGCCAAGGAACCGTTAATCTTGCCTGATTCTCGACCAAAACCGAAAAAGAGTCAAACACACGGGATACTCAGTCGTGCGCGGTATGAAATGTGTTGAGTGCACACTCGGACATCGCGTCCTTCACGTCCACAATATCGCTATCTCTGATCTTTGTTCTGCATTTTGCGTTTCAGTCTTCACATGCAAAAAGTCAAAACCGGCAGATACAAACAACACACGGGGCCATTTGACACCAGAACTGACGACGGTCGATAACTCGGTTAAAATCAAATGCCAGCAGTTGTCAACATGAAAACCACAGAATCATTTACTGGCTGTTCAACCCTCCAGATGTGATGCCCATTCTGTTCTCATGTTACATTCATGTCCGACGTGAACACGAATGCTAAAGTATAACAATTTTCACCATGCTGTACTGTCCCTTTGATCCCTGGCACATAGAATTATCGTCTGTAGATGCCTACACTCAAGCTGCGTCACATAAACACATCACTGTCAGACACAGGAGGCCTGAACTAATTCGGTGTGGAGTGATCTGCGCGACATTATTATGGATATGTCGTTCAGGCGCCAGTCCCTACAGGTGGTGTCTCTTAGTCTCGTGTTGTACACGCGTCCGGAAACGAAGCTGAGATGGTGTTTGATGAACATGGACGAATCTTACAATATTTGCTATCAGAGAGACTACGGTAATGTAGTCTCTCTGATGCTATGCACATACAGGGGAGAGTAAGTCTGCCTTGCTGTACATTGATTACAAGCCAGATCTGTTGGTGTTTCAGCGGTAAAAAGGTAGATTCCCCCCCCCCCCTCCACTGTGGCTTGTAGCCAATGAAGGGCAAGACAGACTTGTCCAATGGTATACAAAGCACACACCTCCTAGATCTAGGCAGCGTTCTCAGCTGTACTTACTTAACCCTACTTTGAAACTGACCTGATTGAGCGCATGTTTTCGGCTTTACCGACGCCTTTGTTCCTATTCTATACCAGTACTATGCACATACATGTATACTACAATTTTCTCGTATGCCCATGAGGGTCTGTGTCTGTGTCTGCGTATGTTTGTGCAGCGCCCTTCATAATCATACCTAATACCTTGGCTTGGTTCTGTGAACGTTGGTTTCATCTTGTGACTCTTCGGTTCTTTACTGCTCTAAGTAAACCTTTCCTACTAAATGCATGTCTTTCACTGGAGGGCAGGGTGGATGGAAAAGGGGATGGACAGTGGGCAGTAAAGGGGATGGACAGTGAGCTGGAGAGGCGGGGAAGGGTGTAGGGGTGGGGGGTACGGTACTCCTGGGTGACTGTCAGTCTTATCCACATATCCACTGATTCTGCGAAAAATAAAATAAAATTAAGATGGTCCACAGAACTCACCAAAAACCCTAAACTTGCTGTACTGACTGAATGCGAACCTCCCGTCTTCCCAGATATTCATAATGCGGCCGGGGTGGGGGATGGGGGCACAATTTGCCGCTGTTTCCCGAAATCACTCTTCGCACATAATTATTATACTTTTGCATGCCAATGTTTTTGTTGTTGTTGTTGTTGTTTTAAATCTGGTAACGCCGAGGGCAATCAGTCATTTACGAAACAGACCAGGACGGGGTGTACTGTTCTAATCTATAACGTGTTAAAATCTTTATTTCGCTCTTGGATCTACTGAAACACTAACCACTTTGCTGCACAAGTGAGCGAACGAAAACGGCACAGAGGGCCGTCTTCAACAATTTAAACTTTCAAAATATTCAAACACACGGCATTCTAAACCCAACGCCAACACGCAAATCCAGCATCAGCATCATGCAGCCTTGTCGAACATGTCACGCTTCACTGCGCAGCAGTAAAAAGCAGTCAGGGGTGACGAACGGCCGAGGACACCCCCCTCCCCCCCCCCCCCCCCCCGCCGTCAGACTCTCTGTTGAAGATTTGTGGTGCTAAGCCAGGGGGGAGCCATGGACCCCTTAACCCGTCTCACCAGTGGTGGGATACGGGCCGCCACCAGGGCCAGACATAATCACAAGCCATCAATTTTCATGTACCATTTACTTTCAACCTTGACGCTTGTCTGAGACCCCTTAAACTCGTCAAGTATCGGGAACAGGTCAACCGCGAGAGAACTTGAACACGTATGCATCCCGCGTGGAACGTTAGGAAAAGAGATGGTGCTTTGTTGTTTCACTCCCGTAGCACTGAAGAAGCGGGAAGGTGATATAAGGTGACTCCGGTGACTGACCTGATCTCTAGAAAGCGCAAACAACAACATCACCAACGCAAATGATGACAAAACATGGAAAGCGTGCGTTTATCTTAAAAAGCCATCACTTGAGATCAAATGATGTGCGAAAACAGAAACCTGTAGATCTGACTTTCCTCTTTTCTTTACACTACACACACACCACCCCATCTCTCTCTCTCTCTCTCACACACACACAAACAGAGAGAGAGAGAGAGAGAGAGGATCGAGGTTCAGAAAGAGAGAGAGAGAGAGAGAGGATCGAGGTTCAACGTTCTCAGTTTAACGTTTGCAGCAGAATGATCACAGAGAGACAGAGAAACAAAGGCTTAGCAAACGTTTGTTGGGCCAGCCAAGTGTGAAAACACGGACAAAAACCGCGGCGATTTGTTGTGGCCATAAACACGCTTTCACTGCTGTGGCCGAAAACCCACCGCGCTTTAAAACTGCGATAAAATTTCAGATAACCTTTCACGGTTTCATGCTTCTGATCTGGGCGCATGACTTTATGCTTTTTTTCTTTTCAGTAGCCCCCCCCCCCCTCCCCCGCACATCTCGTTTGAAGATTCTCAACATTTGCAATGGACAGTTTTGATTTCTCTTTTAAAAAAAACAAACCAACCAATTTTACTTAAAAAACGCAACGTGGGTGGGTGTATATGAGAGAGAGAGAGAGAGAGAGAGAGAAAGAGAGAGAGAGAGAGAGCTGGGGGGGGGGGGCGGTGCAGGTTGGTGTCTGCATTTTCTATCCCCTGCCTTGTCGAAAATGATAAATGACAGTGA
This sequence comes from Batillaria attramentaria, assembly GCA_018292915.2. Taxonomy (NCBI): domain Eukaryota; kingdom Metazoa; phylum Mollusca; class Gastropoda; family Batillariidae; genus Batillaria; species Batillaria attramentaria. Next base: position 1,403,143 of record JACVVK020000097.1, read on the forward strand.
GCCGTCTTCGCTGGCAAGAGTTAAAAACCACACACACACACACACACACACACACACACACACACACACACACACACACACACACACACACACACAGCGCGCCCGACGTTTCAGTCTTGTTTTTCTTGTTTTTTTGTGTTTGTGAGTATTGGTTTTTTCATGTGAGTGTCGTATCGGCAACGGCTGCTTTCCTGAGCCAATGCAATGTCATTCAGTGGTTACCCTTGCTAACTAACGGGCGACTGATAAAAAGTTAAACAACAAACAAACAAAAAAATAAAAAGGGCAAATCAGGCGGTGGCATAAAAATTATGACGTCACAACTGCCTGTGACGCCAAGCTGTATGACCTCACCCTCAAGACGTAATGCAGACACCCGTGTCCGTGCGGGCAGCAGGCGTGGCGAGGCGTCCCTTTCATCCACTCTGCCACGCCGGCTGCTACCTTACTTGCTGTCCGCACCAGCGGCAGTCTCTGTAAGTAGCGCAGATTGTGCGCTCTCCGAGTCGCCGTGCCGTTGCTGGTGGGGGTAGAGGATGAGGTGGTCGTGGTGGCCGACTGTACAGAGCTGCCATTGGTGGACTTGCTTGAATCTGGGAGCTCTTCTGACCCGACCAGAAACCTGCAGAAAGTGTACACTAGGAGTAGAGGGAAATGGCCCTGAGAAATGGTCGCTACGTCCCACGCCACGATAGTGATCGGAGACGGCCCGGCTAATGGGCAGGTTATGGAGGGCAAGGGACAGCTACCCGAACTGAACAGCCCAGCTGAACACTGTTCACTTCAGTCAGACTGCCAGGTCGGCCACATATCTGTGGTATCCTTAACCGTGAGGGACAGGGCCCGTATGTAAAACCCGAGGTTAATTTAACCTACGGCTACGGGCCTAACCCAGGCTAGGACAAAAGAAACCCCAAAACAAAATTACAATTATAGAAAAGGCGGCGAAGAAAGGAAGAAATAAATCCTTCTATAACGGCATAGGCATCTTGCTGGAATGGACCCGCTTCCTGATTTAAAACAAAAAACAACAGAAAATTTAACCCTAGAGCTAGTTTAGTTCCAGGTTAGACTCTAACCCGGGGCTAAAAGCCCTAACCTCGACTTCTACATGCGGAGCCAGGTTAATTAAACAAACAGATCCACTTTACACAATGCAATGTCAATGCAATGTCATGCAAGTCGAGGTAGCACAGTCAGAGGAAACGGGCAAGGTTTTGGAGTACGGACTTTTCCACTCCTGCCATGGGTACTCCTTGCCTGGCTCAAATGGTCACTACTGTACATTTAAAAATAAAAATAAAAATATGGGCTCCTGAAGCAACTTCGCTCGCGACCGCGTACGCCGCCGGCATACCAATGGACGACAGGGTTCGTCACGTAAGCCTACCATCAGTAACAACTATACGTCCGTAAACCTTTTCGCCATAGTGAGCTATTGCACTTCAGTCATGGTACGTCTGCGGTCTTTGAAAATCACCATTTGGACAAAAACCGGTGTAACAGGATAAACTTACTCCCAAGGAATTTACTTTGGAGTAAAAATTTCGTAAAGCAATCCTTACACCGAGCAAAAAAATCTCTGACAGAAGTTCTCTTTTGGCTTGGGAGTCTTTCTGTCGTGCGAGTTTCTTTCATCCCTCAGGAGTAAAAATTTCGTACGGTAGTTTTACTCGGAGTAATCCCTCGTGTGAGTATCTGTCGTGTTTGTGACACCGGCATGTATCCCAAAGGTGGGGGACAACCTAAATGTTCAACAATCAACGTATCCCCGAAGGTTGACCGTACCATCTGGACTACTAACAAACAAACAATAATTATGTACACAGAAGAAGAACAGGGGGTGGGGGGGGGGGCGATGAGAGAGAGAGAGAGAGAGAGAGAAGGGTGGGGTGGGGGTGGGGTGGGGGTTCACATCGTGCATAGGGCACTTTGACCAGGACAATCCGCTGTCTCCACAATAAACCGACACAAGGGGTGTCAGCATTAAAACAGTCGAACAGCTGCAGGCCACGTTAACTTTTTCATGGGAGACAGACCAGAATTAATGAGGGCTTCCTCACTCCATAAAAATGATGCTATTAATGAATTACATGTATCTGCGGCACAACACACGCAGTACAGTACGTACGTTCGGTGTCATGTCATAATAAGAAAGTATGTTAAAAGTCGTTTTACTAAGTTCGCTCCCCTTCTTACCCCCCCCACCCCCCACCATATACCCTAGTCTATGTAATAATTCTCCGTCGTGTGTGTGTGTGTGTGTGTGTGTGTGTGTGTGTGTGTGTGTGTGTGTGTGTGTGTGTGTGTGTGTGCGCAGTAAACCTTAAGATAAGCATTTTCTCAGAATCTACAGACAGCGGAGGCACCAAACTTGGCATGCTGATAGACAGCCATAAGACCTTTCAAAACATACCATTTTGAATGACCTTGACTGTCTGTTTAACATTGGCCTTTTCTCAGAATCTACAAACACCAGAGGCTTTAAACTTACAAATATTTGTAGTTGTAACTGTTACTATGATTACTGATTCTATTCTTACTAAAATACGTCACTCACTTGAAGACAGACTGGGTCGACTTGGGCAGCCCGTTCTCTTTCCTGCAACAGAAGAGACCAGACACGCCATCAGTTATTCTTTCTCCATCACACCCTAAATCCAATAAAGCATCTGCTGCAAGGACAATCCCCGACACCCAATAATTTCCTCCCCCAAAATAAAAGGGAGCAGATGAGATACCTCTACCGTCACTTGCAACAAGGGTCTAAAACCAGCGGAGTTGATGAGAGCGCTTATGCCCTTTAACTCTGATGGCGGTAGACCTTCGAGAACGACTGACATCCAGCCAGAAACAAATGGAGACAGATGTTGATGACGAAGAGGACAAAAGGTCTGCCCCCCCCCCCCAAAAAAAAAAAAAAAAAAAAAGAGAGAGAGAGAAAAGAAAACGTAATCAATAGAACCCCGCCCCTCGTCCCTCCACCCCTCCTCTCTGTGGCCCATCATGGCTTCAGTTCCCCCTTGGTACGACTCAACGAAGCAGATGCAACGCCGACAGAGGTGTGTGTATAAGAAAGACAGCAAAATCGAGGCTCCATTTTGGAATAATACGAAAGCGATTGAACGCACTAAAGCGCGGTTAGGATTAGAGTGAGAGGACGTGTTAGTGTTAGGATGTTTAATTCTGATCTCATCTGTTTGTTTATTGCTTTTCTTTTCAAAGTCACGATGGCAGCCTCGTTCTGACTACGCCGAGCATGCGCATAAATCGGCGTGGCGTCTAATTGGTCAGTTGGGTCCTTCAACCCCCTCCCATTTCCCACCCACCATCGCATTAATCGGTATAGACACCCGAAATTCGACCTCGGCGGGCTGCTGCTAAAACGACACTCAAACCTATTAATTATCACGTCTGATGCATGGTCCAACGAACACCGCATGAAGATTAATGTATGTGAATTTAATGCATGCAGCTGCATGGGCCATTCTGGAACACGAAACCGTTTGTCAGTCTATGCTGTTGTGTCTGGTTTCGGCTGCTGTATTTTCAAACTTGTTTTGCTTCAGATTAAAGCTGAGTAGCTTGAAAATAATATTTCTTACACTGATGGAACGCAAACATATTGCCATCAGGGATTTGATCTGTAACCACGCACCACCACCATCACCAGCACCACCACACCACACACCATCAGTGGTGGTCCGTTGAACAGCTATGGGCGTTTGCAAGGTTCCAGTGTTTGCCACTTGGTCTCGGAGCCTTGGGGAAATCATGGGATTACAAATGTATACCCGCAACGGCGAGCCTGGGACTCGTGCAGGCGGCTGCGGGATTCACGAGAGAGAGAGAGAGAGAGAGAGAGAGAGAGAGAGAGAGATGACAAGAAAAGAGCGAAATCCTGCACAATGACACTTGCTCCTTCACGACCCTTCACGAACTGAATCAACAACAATAACAAACAGAACGACCATAGGACTAGTAGTAGAAGAATTCGATTGAGATCACGATATCAATGATACAGCTACAACCACCGCAAAGAGACAGCGTTAATTATCCCCGTTCATGCAGGTCAATCACTTGGTCCTGTTCAGATCTGAATGGTATGGGTGTGTGTTTGGAAGTTTAGCGTCCTTTTTCACCGCGTATGAGTGATATCAAAGACGCCGGGGCAACAAGAAAAAGGCCAGCACAAATATTTGGCTGGGATCAGTTCTGAATGACCTAGCTCACAGGTAGGCGACGAAGGATTCGAATGTAACGCATTTGTAGTGGCGACCCTCTCCAAAAGCCTGGCCATGTTAGGCAAGTTCGTGGGTTAGGTTGTTTCACTGTGGTATCATATTGTCATATTGTTGTTTTATACGGGAACCCAACGATAGTCTGGAAACACACTCGCAAAAAAAGGAAGAAAAAAAAGTGCTCCAGAACACTCAGCCTGCTCTGATTTGTCATGATTTACTGTGACCGCCTGGCGATTGCTTGAGAATTTCCGATGACTCAGTGAATAAAAGGCGCCCACGAGAACCGATTATATCCTGCCATTGAGGCGATGCTGGGTCACAACGGAACACTCGCTGGGCTTTATCAGATGGAAAATGGAAATACAGGAACGACCTACGATATTGGCCTTTCAAATCAAACGGACAAGAAGAGGATCTACGGCCCGGCAGAGCCCATTACTCTGTTTTTAATTTTCTCACGCCATTGCACAATTCGCAACGGACGTTGGCCGTAAAGTCACATCCTCCCTAAACTTCCCTCACCCAAAACTCTGCCTGTCTGTCTGTCACTCACACCACACACACACACACACACACACACACACACACACACATACACAGAGAGAGAGAGAGAGAGAGAGAGAGAGAGAGAGAGAGAGAGAGAGAGAGCGAGAGAGAGAGAGAGAGAGAGAGAACTGAATGATTGTCCCATCCTGGAAAAAACATACATTAAGTGGTACATGCAGTAACTGTGAACACACACACACACACACACACACACACACCACACACACACACACACACACACACACACACACTTGAATCACTGATCACGTACTGAAAACACGTATTACTCCTTAGAACCTTAGTCCTTCACCATGTCATCGCCTAGACTAGGGACGGCAAGCTGGCGGTCAGAACAAAGCTTTTTCACCCGACGGGCAAAGAGGAAAAACGACACAAAACTTTTCACCCACATGCACCACTGCAGAAAGAGCCCGTTTTTGCTGGTTTCCGCAGGGCTTCCGCACGACCCGCAGCCGCATTTAGCGCGGCCATGGGAATGGAGAATTCACTAGTCTGGCATCCTGGGTGAGTATCGTCTAACAAGCCAGGCATCTGTCTAGCATTTCAGCTGACAGTTTGGAATCTGCGTGTCTGCAGAAACAATCGCAGACCCCCTGGAATCCGTTTAAAACTCGTATTGTTCCAGCTCGAGCGCCTGCCATTTTGGATTTCCTAGACTACGCTTGAATACGCACTTACCGGTATTACAACCGCTGTGTCTTTCGTCAGGTCACGCCGTTTCGCAAAGCCGCGAGCACATCGGCCATATGTACTCGTGATGTTAGTGCTGAAACCGAGGACACAATCCCCCCCCCCCTCCCTCAGTGCTTCTACAAATTAAATTCCTAAAGACAGAGATTATAATCTGAATGACCGTCGTGCCTGTGCAACCATAGTAGTTTGAGGGATTTTGTTATCTACCTGTTTACTTATTTCTTATCATTTATTGTTTTAATTATATTAGGGAGTTCTGTCTATACTCTCACGCCACTGGTGCGGAGTTTTGCGATTCTCACATGTTTCTGTTTGACGCCGGAACAGCCGTGATCGTCCCCTGCCCTGGAGACGGCTGTGGTCTGGAAGGGTGGGTTGACATCGTCAGGCAATGGCAGGCGATTGTCATCGCCCTCGTCCTCCTCAACTCTTTTGATGCCGGTTCGAAGGATGCTGCCCGGGTGTGTTGAAAAGGCGATTCCTTCCAGCCGGCGGTTCCCTCCTCGCATTTCCTGTGCTCGGTTGAAAAGGGGGACCCCTATTGGGGAAGTGTACAATCCTTTCTGATGGGTTGTAAGAAAGATTGGGCCTATCAGGGGATTGCACAGTCCTTCCAGGTGGATTGTAATAAGCATTAGGCCTATCAGGGGGTTGCACAGTCCTTCCAGCTGGATTGTGATAAGCATTAGGCCTATCAGGGGATTGCACAGTCCTTCCAGATGGATTGGACGAAAGATGGAACGTATCAGGGGACTGCACAGTTCTTCCGGATGGATTGTAATAAGCATTAGGCCTATCAGGAGATTGCACAGTCCTTCCAGGTGGATTGTAATAAGCATTAAGCCTATCAGGAGATTGCACAGTCCTTCCAGGTAGATTGTAATAAGCATTTGGCCTATCGGGAGATTGCACAGTCCTTTCAGGTGGATTGTAATGAGCATTAGGCCTATCGGGAGATTGCACAGTCCTTCCAGGTGGATTGTAATGAGCATTAGGCCTATCGGGAGATTGCACAGTCCTTCCAGATGGATTGTAATAAGCATCATGCCTATCGGGGGATTGCACAGTCCTTCCAGATGGATTGTAATAAGCAATAGGCCTGTCAGTCCGTCCATCTGGAGGTTCCCTCTGGGCAGCTTCTGGAATCTGATGATAAACATTGGGCCTGCCAGGGAGCTGTGCGGTCCTTCCAGATGACAGCTGACTCTGAGAAGCAACTGGGCTCAGCTGATGGTAACGAGGCCTATCAGGAGATTGCCTTTCCATTTTCACAACGCGTGGACTTGGCTGAACAGAGGACGGCTGGAAGTGTGTGATATTTGTTGGACTAGGCTGGCCCAAACGATCTGGCGCCCTCCTGGCGGTTGGCGGAATCACACGAGAGCCTGTACCAGCAGTGTCAGACACTACACTACGCATGCTTGTAGTAGGGGCATATAGATCCACCGGACTGGATCTGGCATGATGAAGTCGGTCTCCAGCATGCTTCGGTACTCTGCCAGATCTGCCACGTTCACTATAAGGCGACTCACTCTTGACAGAGCGTGGACTAGACTGACGCAAGCGACTGTGGGTGCTGCTGGGCGTCGGCTGTGTCGCACGAGAGCTTGTGCTAGACAAGTCAAACTGAACACGACGCACGCTGCTTGTATTTAATTCGGTCTCATGGACACTGGTAGACGAAATGGAGACTAGCGTATCCACAGGACTGCCATAACGGAGTCGATCCCCAGGTGGAGTTTCAACAAGGGTTCTGCCTTGTGTTTCAGTCTCTTGAGCTCCTGCTACTGAGGCTGCCAGAATGGACCAGTCACGGGCTGTATCACCGGCAGTATCTCCGGCAATCAGTCTTTGCGTCTCTTTGTCAAGTCTGCTGAAGATGAGGCTTGCAGGAATCCAGATCAACAGTGATAGCGTAGTTACTGCCAGGACAATATTTGAGCGCATAAACTCTTTGAGTCGGTTGATATTTAGGGAGGTAATGTAGTTGATAAGCCTTAAAATCATATCCGCCTCAACTATTTGACACTCGCCCTTCAAACAGAACCCTAGATCGCAGGGCCGTCCGTCTGACAAGATCACTTCTGTAGGCTCACATGTAGTATTGTAGGTGCCGTCACTGTGGGAAACGTTTCGCAAGCAACAATATCTGCATGACGCAGTGCTGTTCTGGTCACATACACACGGAGCCAGATTATCCCCCTTTTTCTTTCCCAACACCGCACAAAAACTCAAGCATTCGCCGTTGTGACATTCTCCCCTATCAAGACACGGAGTGTTGTCGTCCGCAGCCTCGGACTCCGGACAGTTTAGACTCTTTCCATCACAGTATGCTGCTTTTCTACAAGCCAAACTTAGTTCTGCTTCACACCTGGTGCCGCTGGCAGCGACCTTGCAGTCCACACAGCAAGCAAAGTTCACATCGCTGCACTCAGCATTATCCTTTAGCTTACAGTCCTTGGTGCAACACACGTCAAAGCCGCCTGTGTCTGGCACCCCAGCGTCACACTCCTCCCCTTTGTCGATGATGGCATTCCCGCACAAGTGATTAGAGCTGACGTCATCGTTACTACCAGAATCACTAATAAAACATAAATTGGATTTGGCCTTCAGCACCGGCGCAATATCTTCTTTGGAGCAGGGTGAGAAAAGCACGTTGTTAGGTGCCATCCCTGTACTGGCGTATGGCCACATGAGGTACCTGCCACCGTTCCATGAGCTAGGCGCACATTTTGTAGTGGCAGGATCGTGATCTGCTCCCCAGCCGTGACCAATCTCATGTCCACAAACTATTTCTAGTTCCAACTTCAACAAAGTGTTACCATCGTGATCCTTAGCTGTGCTGAATCCCCCGTTCGGACCCAATTCAGAATTGCTATTCGAGTCAAAGACTGGAAAACCGCATATGCCCTGTGGGTCACCCAGATCACTGCTTGGTTTTGTAGCAAGACCCAGAGTCTTGTCTTGAAAGGAATAACTGGTGAACAGATGCCCCAGGCAATACTTTGTGATATTTTCTGCTCCACGGAAAAACGCCATGAGCTTATCTCTTGACTGCCACTGCGACTTCCAGTTGTAGTGTCCCATTTCGGCTGTGTACTCAGTGTGTATCCTGAAGTGTGCAATTTGGACCCCAAACCCCGTCATTCCACCTTCCCACTCAGTTTTCTTGTAGCGCTCGTTTACGCTTTGAATAATACCAGCAAGGTATGCAAGTGTGTTCCTCTTTGTTTTGCCGACATCTCTGTAAAAATCATAATCAACAACAATTAACAGGCGACAGATTTTCTTCTCCGATTTGGCTCTTTTTAATCTCACATTCCATTGAGACATTTCCTCTCGTCTGAACAACCGCTCTCCCATTCCGGCAATGGTCTTGTTCGCGGAGCTGAATCTACTTATGTTTGGAAATGGTTTCCATTCACTTGAGGTCCCCTCTAAGGGTGTTGCCTCGTCCCGTTTCACGTCAGATGCACGGTAAACAATCATGGTGTAGTTATCGGATGGCGGGAGGTGTCGCCAAGCCGGCTCTACGACGTACACCTCACTGGGAAAATGCACGATGGCAGAAAGGATGCCGTCTTCAAAGTGTGCGTGCACTTTCACAGATCGGCCCTCAGCTAAATGACCCGTGTAGAAGTCGTGGGGGTTGACGTGGAACGTCGTCTCTCTACCGTGTCTGTCCACAGTAGTTGCCTTCAAATCTGGAGACAACACAGGTGAGCCAGGAAACAGAACTAACGTAAACTTCCTCCTAAAGGCTTGGAACCTTACTTCCTTATGATATGGGACACTTCCGTCTGCGCCACGCCTTATGCGCGTGGAAATGTCAGTCGAGTTCAACGTTTCATAGTGGCGCAGTTTCTTGTGTGCAGATGTTGAGGCACAAGCACAAAAGTAAACAACGAGAAGAAAGAAAAGACACACTTGTACGATCATTTTCCCATCACGCAAGTAGTGCCTGTTCATCAACATGGCCCGTACGATCATTTTCCCATCACACTGGCAAGTAGTGCCTGTTTATCAACATGGCCGGTCGTCTGTACTTTGATCATTTCTTTGCAACCCGGATAAAAGGGCCGACTTTAAGACAGAGTCGTACTGATAAACCGTGACCGCAGTCTCTATCAAGGAAATTACTTGAGTCCAATGGATGCTACTGTTGCGCACTGGAGGTCTGGATGGACGCTGATGACATAAGAACCTGGGATAGAACAATTTACATAAATGACGTGAGAATTTGGAACATTACAGAAGGCACTCAGACATAAAAACTCAAAATGACGTCATACCTACAAAACAATCAAATGAGAGTGCCACTTCATGAACAAACGAACTGCCACTAGCCAGAAATACCCATGCTATTCACTTCGTACAAGTGTTTTGCCTTTTCAAATTGATAAATGAATGTAATTAAAATCATTACGCCTTTTGTAGGAAAACTGTTTGTTCCAGGAATACAACTCCAACAGAGGTTTTCTGAGATGAGTATTTATTCTTGATTTTCATAAAATGGCAGACAGCACAGCAAAGGCCTCAACGACTTTTTATGTTGTTTCCATAGTAATCATAGGACGGGCAAAATTTTCCACGTTCATAGGCAAGCCTCTGTGGTACAAACGCACGTCACTGCCGATCTTCCGCAGAGACGATTTTGCAAGTGTAACTCTGACAATGACTTAACAAAAGGTGCGTCACCGATGCTGACGTGTATTCTCCTCCTCAGTGAGTGCCGTCTGTGTGTATGTGTGTGTGTGCGTGCGGATGTGTGTGATTTGTGTCCAGGCCTGTTTCTCCGAAAATACTCAACCGAATTGCTTCAAATTTGGGGTATCCAAATATATGAAAATCTTAGTTTAACCAGTCAGAAAATCTGAACAGACACAGCTCCGCACAAACAGTCAAAGGGAAGTAATCTACTTCACCACTTTACGTTACACCTTGTCACTAGAGGGTGGGATCGGTTTTATTTTCGAACCGGTTTTTTACCGCTTTTTCAACGAGAAAACCGGTTAACCGGCTATGGCTACGGGCTGTTCGTTTTGTGCGTAAAATGATCACTATTACGTTTGTCCAGCCTGTACTGGTGTCTAGCTTTGCAAAGAATGTATTTGTAAATAAAAATTTCTGTGGTTTAGTAGTAACTAGTAAGTGTGTTCAAAAAGTGTTGTTATACAACTTATACTGCCATTTATTTTGACATATTTAATTTCTATCTGATTTCCTTTCCATTTCAAATGGCTGTTCCATACGTCATTTTACCAAATTAATCAGCGGCCTAGCCGTCTCTATCACTCACTATATGTCCCCTGAAAAACTGGTTTTCCTTTTTTTTTTTTTAATCGAACCGGTTTACCGAACCGTGAACAAAGCAAACCGGTTAAAACCTGAAAACCGGTAAAACCAAACCCCTCTACTTGTCACGTGTGCGGTCTCCAGTAAACTAAAGCTACGTTTTGGATATTGCCACAAGATATCTGCGAAAACTGCACTTGAAGGGGAGCGATTTCATTTACTTTGTTTAATTCATGGTTACTTGATGACTTTGTTCAATTCATCGTTTGTTGGTGGACGTCCTCTGTTCAATACATGGACAGTTGACTTACTCTGTCCGGTTCCTAGAACGTGAGTTATGGAACCGTGTGATCTCATGACGATGGTTCTGATTCCGATTCTGATTTCGATTCTGATTTCTCAGAGCGCGAGGGCTCCACAACAACATCACTTGGGCTCGATCCAGAGTGATGCCTGCCAGAACGCAATGTCTCGGCTGCTCCCCAACCGGATCCAGCGGGAGGCTGAGAGAGCTGACCGTTCTTGATGTCATCTCCAGCAAGGCCTCCTGTTCCTAGTGTGGCGACGCCATTCACATTGTCTTGTACTTTCGTAACTTGTGACCTTGTTATTTGGGACAGTGTTCGCTTCTCTTTGTCACGCCTGGAGAACATGATACTTGCAGGGATCCAGATACACAGTGAAAGCATAATTATAAGCAAGACAATATTTGACATTAACAGTCCGATTACGTTGGAGGTTACGGTGATAATGTAGTTGAAATACCTAAAAATCATATTCCCCTCCACAACTTCACACACGCCTTTAACACAGAACCCTAGATCGCAGGATCGTCCGTCTGACAAGATCACTTCTGTAGGCTCACATGTTGTACTGTAGGTGCCGTCACTGTGGGAAACGTTTCGCAAGCAACAATATCTGCATGACGCAGTGCTGTTCTGGTCACATACACACGGAGCCAGACGATCCCCCTTTTTCTTTCCCAACACCGCACAAAAACTCAAGCATTCGCCGTTGTGACATTCTCCCCTATCAAGACACGGAGTGTTGTCGTCCGCAGCCTCGGACTCCGGACAGTTCAGACTCTTTCCATCACAGTATGCTGCTTTTCTACAAGCCAAACTTAGTTCTGCTTCACACCTGGTGACGCTGGCAGCGACCTTGCAGTCCACACAGCAAGCAAAGTTCACATCGCTGCACTCAGCATTATCCATGAGCTTACAGTCCTTGGTGCAACACACGTCAAAGCCGCCTGTGTCTGGCACCCCAGCGTCACACTCCTCCCCTTTGTCGATGATGGCATTCCCGCACAAGTGATTAGAGCTGACGTCATCGTTACTACCAGAATCACTAATAAAACATAAACTGGATTTGGCCTTCAGCACCGGCGCAATATCTTCTTTGGAGCAGGGTGAGAAAAGCACGTTGTTAGGTGCCATCCCTGTACTGGCGTATGGCCACATGAGGTACCTGCCACCATTCCATGAGCTAGGCGCACATTTTGTAGTGGCAGGATCGTGATCTGCTCCCCAGCCGTGACCAATCTCATGTCCACAAACTATTTCTAGTTCCAACTTCAACAAAGTGTTACCATCGTGATCCTTAGCTGTGCTGAATCCCCCGTTCGGACCCAATTCAGAATTGCTATTCGAGTCAAAGACTCGAAAACCGCATATGCCCTGTGGGTCACCCAGATCACTGCTTGGTTTTGTAGCAAGACCCAGAGTCTTGTCTTGAAAGGAATAACTGGTGAACAGATGCCCCAGGCAATACTTTGTGATATTTTCTGCTCCACGGAAAAACGCCATGAGCTTATCTCTTGACTGCCACTGCGACTTCCAGTTGTAGTGTCCCATTTCGGCTGTGTACTCAGTGTGTATCCTGAAGTGTGCAATTTGGACCCCAAACCCCGTCATTCCACCTTCCCACTCAGTTTTCTTGTAGCGCTCGTTTACGCTTTGAATAATACCAGCAAGGTATGCAAGTGTGTTCCTCTTTGTTTTGCCGACATCTCTGTAAAAATCATAATCAACAACAATTAACAGGCGACAGATTTTCTTCTCCGATTTGGCTCTTTTTAATCTCACATTCCATTGAGACATTTCCTCTCGTCTGAACAACCGCTCTCCCATTCCGGCAATGGTCTTGTTCGCGGAGCTGAATCTACTTATGTTTGGAAATGGTTTCCATTCACTTGAGGTCCCCTCTAAGGGTGTTGCCTCGTCCCGTTTCACGTCAGATGCACGGTAAACAATCATGGTGTAGTTATCGGATGGCGGGAGGTGTCGCCAAGCCGGCTCTACGACGTACACCTCACTGGGAAAATGCACGCTGGCAGAAAGGATGCCGTCTTCAAAGTGTGCGTGCACTTTCACAGATCGGCCCTCAGCTAAATGACCCGTGTAGAAGTCGTGGGGGTTGACGTGGAACGTCGTCTCTCTACCGTGTCTGTCCACAGTAGTTGCCTTCAAATCTGGAGACAACACAGGTGAGCCAGGAAACAGAACTAACGTAAACTTCCTCCTAAAGGCTTGGAACCTTACTTCCTTATGATATGGGACACTTCCGTCTGCGCCACGCCTTATGCGCGTGGAAATGTCAGTCGAGTTCAACGTTTCATAGTGGCGCAGTTTCTTGTGTGCAGATGTTGAGGCACAAGCACAAAAGTAAACAACGAGAAGAAAGAAAAGACACACTTGTACGATCATTTTCCCATCACGCAAGTAGTGCCTGTTCATCAACATGGCCCGTACGATCATTTTCCCATCACACTGGCAAGTAGTGCCTGTTTATCAACATGGCCGGTCGTCTGTACTTTGATCATTTCTTTGCAACCCGGATAAAAGGGCCGACTTTAAGACAGAGTCGTACTGATAAACCGTGACCGCAGTCTCTATCAAGGAAATTACTTGAGTCCAATGGATGCTACTGTTGCGTACTGGAGGTCTGGATGGACGCTGATGACATAAGAACCTGGGATAGAACAATTTACATAAATGACGTGAGAATTTGGAACATTACAGAAGGCACTCAGACATAAAAACTCAAAATGACGTCATACCTACAAAACAATCAAATGAGAGTGCCACTTCATGAACAAACGAACTGCCATTAGCCAGAAATACCCATGCTATTCACTTCGTACAAGTGTTTTGCCTTTTCAAATTGATAAATGAATGTAATTAAAATCATTACGCCTTTTGTAGGAAAACTGTTTGTTCCAGGAATACAACTCCAACAGAGGTTTTCTGAGATGAGTATTTATTCTTGATTTTCATAAAATGGCAGACAGCACAGCAAAGGCCTCAACGACTTTTTATGTTGTTTCCATAGTAATCATAGGACGGGCAAAATTTTCCACGTTCATAGGCAAGCCTCTGTGGTACAAACGCACGTCACTGCCGATCTTCCGCAGAGACGATTTTGCAAGTGTAACTCTGACAATGACTTAACAAAAGGTGCGTCACCGATGCTGACGTGTATTCTACTCCTCAGTGAGTGCCGTCTGTGTGTATGTGTGTGTGTGCGTGCGGATGTGTGTGATTTGTGTCCAGGCCTGTTTCTCCGAAAATACTCAACCGAATTGCTTCAAATTTGGGGTATCCAAATATATGAAAATCTTAGTTTAACCAGTCAGAAAATCTGAACAGACACAGCTCCGCACAAACAGTCAAAGGGAAGTAATCTACTTCACCACTTTACGTTACACCTTATCACTAGAGGGTGGGATCGGTTTTATTTTCGAACCGGTTTTTTACCGCTTTTTCAACGAGAAAACCGGTTAACCGGCTATGGCTACGGGCTGTTCGTTTTGTGCGTAAAATGATCACTATTACGTTTGTCCAGCCTGTACTGGTGTCTAGCTTTGCAAAGAATGTATTTGTAAATAAAAATTTCTGTGGTTTAGTAGTAACTAGTAAGTGTGTTCAAAAAGTGTTGTTATACAACTTATACTGCCATTTATTTTGACATATTTAATTTCTATCTGATTTCCTTTCCATTTCAAATGGGTTCCATACGTCATTTTACCAAATTAATCAGCGGCCTAGCCGTCTCTATCACTCACTACATGTCTCTTGAGCTAGTGTGTGTGTGTGTGTGTGTGTGTGTGTGTGTGTGTGAGAGAGAGAGAGAGAGAGAGAGAGAGAGAGAGAGAGAGAGAGAGAGAGGCTAATAAAACCGAATCTCAGTTTATTAAGCAAATACTCTCCCACATCCGCGTACATTAAAGAGAAAAGCGGGGAATGTTTGAAACAACATCCCAGGCAGAGTTTTAAAAGTAGCCTATCTGCCTTAACAAAACAGATTGGCAGGACGGAACGTCCCTTTACCAGTCAAACCTAAATGCCTGATCAAAATAAAACTCACATCTTTATTCTGGCGATGGTTTTCAATACATGAATTAAAATACATTGGCCATAGCAGAACGGAAAAGAACTGAAACAAACAAACGAAAAAAACAACAACAAAAAAACAAAAAAACCAACATCAACAAAAGCAGTCCCTTCAACGGCCAAGCCATGGCCAATGAAATCCCTTACCTAGAACTTTTTTTTTTTTTTTTTTTTAAAGTACAACCACATTTGGACGCATTCACTTTCCGCGTTCTCTTGAAGTTCAGGCGGCGTGGTACTGCTGGTTATGTGACTTATGTCCCCTGAAAAACCAGTTTTCCTTTTTTTTTTTTTTTTTTAAATCGAACCGGTTTACCGAACCGTGAACAAAGCAAACCGGTTAAAACCTGAAAACCGGTAAAACCGAACCCCTCTACTTGTCACGTGTGCGGTCTCCAGTAAACTAAAGCTACGTTTTGGATATTGCCACAAGATATCTGCGAAAACTGCACTTGAAGGGGAGCGATTTCATTTACTTTGTTTAATTCATGGTTACTTGATGACTTTGTTCAATTCATCGTTTGTTGGTGGACGTCCTCTGTTCAATACATGGACAGTTAACTTACTCTGTCCGGTTCCTAGAACGTGAGTTATAGAACCCTGTGATGTCATGACGATGGTTCTGATTCCGATTCTGATTTCGATTCTGATTCCTCAGAACGCGAGGGCTCCACAACAACATCACTTGGGCTCGATCCAGAGTGATGCCTGCCAGAACGCAATGTCTCGGCTGCTCCCCAACCGGATCCAGCGGGAGGCTGAGAGAGCTGACCGTTCTTGATGTCATCTCCAGCAAGGCCTCCTGTTCCTAGTGTGGCGACGCCATTCACATTGTCTTGTACTTTCGTAACTTGTGACCTTGTTATTTGGGACAGTGTTCGCTTCTCTTTGTCACGCCTGGAGAACATGATACTTGCAGGGATCCAGATACACAGTGAAAGCATAATTATAAGCAAGACAATATTTGACATTAACAGTCCGATTACGTTGGAGGTTACGGTGATAATGTAGTTGAAATACCTAAAAATCATATTCCCCTCCACAACTTCACACACGCCTTTAACACAGAACCCTAGATCGCAGGGCCGTCCGTCTGACAAGATCACTTCTGTAGGCTCACATGTTGTACTGTAGGTGCCGTCACTGTGGGAAACGTTTCGCAAGCAACAATATCTGCATGACGCAGTGTTGTTCTGGTCACATACACACGGAGCCAGGTTTTCCCCCTTTTTCTTTCCCAACACCGCACAAAAACTCAAGCATTTGCCGTTGTGACATTCTCCCCTATCAAGACACGGAGTGTTGTCGTCCGCAGCCTCGGGCTCTGGACAGTTCAGATTCTTTCCATCGCAGTATGCTGCTTTTGTACAATTCGAGCGAAGCTTTCCGCAGCTGGTGCCGTTGGCAGCGACCTTGCAGTCCACACAGCAAGCAAAGTTCACGTCGCTACACACAGCATTATCCATGAGCTTACAGTCCCGGGTGCAGCACTGTTCATGGGCACCTCCCACTTGCAACCCAGCGTCACACTCCTCTCCTTTCTCGATGATGGCATTCCCACACAATCTACCATCAGCACCGTCATTATCATTGCTGGACTCAGTGGAAGTTCTATAATTATCATTGCTGATAGTAGTTCTATCATTATTATTGTCACTCTCACTATTACTGCTACTATCAATATCCTCAATGAGACAATACACGCCTTTGGCCTTCAGCACCGGCGCAATGTCACGTTTGGAGCAGTTCGAGAAGAGAAGGTTGTTTGGTGCTATCCCTTTATTAGTGGAGGGCCACATGATGTACCTGCCACCGTCGTTTGCACTGGGCCCACACTCAGCGGTGACAGGATCGTGGTAACCTCCCCAGCCGTGACCAACCTCATGTGCAAATATTAGTTGTAGCTCCACCTTCGACACAATATTCTTCTGGATATCTTTAGCTGAGCTGAACCCCCCGTTCAGACCTATAGGTCTTTTTGATTTCGGGTCGATGTATTCAAACCCACAGATGCCCTGTGGATCAAGAATCTTAGCGTTTGCTTTTGCAGCAAGGCCCATAGTCTTGTCCTGAAAGGAATAACTGGTAAACAAATGACCAAGGCAAAACTGCGTCATATTTACCGCTCCCTTGAGAAACGCCATCAGTTTATCTCGGGACCCCCATTGCGTGTTCCAGTTGTAGTGTCCCTCTACGTCTGTGTACTCGTTGTGTAACCTTAACTCCCCAAGTTTGAGCCCATATCCCGACATTCCAGGTTCCCACTCAGTTTTCTTGTAGATCTCGTTTGTGTTCTGAATGACGCCAGAAATGTACTGAACAGTGTTCTGCACCGTTTTGCCAACGTCTCTGTAGAAATCATAATCAACAACAATTAACATTAGACAGATTTTATGCTCGGAATTGGCTCGTTTTCGTCTCATGTTCCTACGAGACATTTCTCGTCTAAACAACAGCTGTCCTATTCCGTTAATGGCCTCGTCTATAAGGCTATAGCTACTTATGTTTGGAAATGGTTTCCATTCACTTGAGGTCCCCTCTATGGGCGTTGCCTCGTCCCGTTTCACGTCAGATGCACGGTACACAATCATGGTGTAGTTATCGGATGGCGGGAGGTGTCGCCAAGCCGGCTCTACGACGTACACCTCACTGGGAAAATGCACGCTGGCAGAAAGGATGCCGTCTTCAAAGTGTGCGTGCACTTTCACAGATCGGCCCTCAGCTAAATGACCCGTGTAGAAGTCGTGGGGGTTGACGTGGAACGTCGTCTCTCTACCGTGTCTGTCCACAGTTTTTGCCTTCAAATGTGGAGACAACACAGGTGTGCCAGGAAACAGAACTAACGTAAACTTCCTCCTAAAGGCTTGGAACCTTACTTCCTTATATAGGACACTTCCATCTGCACCACGTTTCGTGCGCGTGGAAATGTCAGTCGAGTTCAACGTTTCATAGTGGCGCAGTTTCTTGTGTGCAGATGTTGAGGCACAAGCACAAAAGTAAACAACGAGAAGAAAGAAAAGACGCACTTGTACGATCATTTTCCCACTGGCAAGTAGTGCCTATGTATCCACATGGTCGGTCGTCTGTACTTTGATTATTCCTGTGCAATCCGACTGCAAGACAGGTTTGATGAACCGTGACCGCAGTCACAATCAAGGAAATCACACAAGTCCAATAGATGCTGCTGTTGCGTACTGGAGGTCTGGGTGAGCGCTGATGACATAAGAATCTGGGATGGAACAATATTTACATAAATGACGTGTGAGTTCGGAACATTAGGAATATTACAGTGCGCACTCAGACATGAGACCCCCAAATGACGCCATACCTACAAAACAAACAAATGAGTAGCACTCTCTGGGGCACAGAGTCTTTCAGTGGAAAGTACCTCTGTGCACGTAGCAGTCTCTGGGGCACAGAGTCTTTCAGTGGAAAGTACCTCTGTGCACGGTGGGGAAATGGCGCTCACTGCGCTACCGTCGGTGATGGCCCTAAATTGTCTCGGTGCTCTCAAACACAAGGTCGCGCACTATGTCATCCTTGACCAGCTTTGAACCCAGAGGGATCCTCGGTGGCGCAGGTGATGGCAGGCTGTCTTCAGAGTGAAAGTAGGCGTGTTTCTGAACCAGAGACATACATAACATGTCTCTATCTGAATGGACAGATCTATATTACATTCAGTCCTAGAGCGCGGGCGTGTATGCTTTTGTAATCGTCTCTTATTCCACCACAAGGTAGGTACGTGATCGTCTGCACCGTGCAATAATACTTGCCTGTAGAGTACAGCACCTTTGCCTGTCAGAGTGCACTTGGGGTGGCAAGCTACAAAAAGTGACAAAAAAGTCTTGCATGATTTGCAATGGCGTTCTTTAATTCAGGTAAATACTATTGCAACGACTTGAAATTCTGAAACGACCTCTCTGTAAGCTGCTAGAAACGTATGTCCGTGGGAAATAATCAGAAAACAAAGAGCAATGCTGTAGTGATTAATAAAAAAAGAAGTAAAAGAACCAATGAAGAAGGAACCATAGTGTGCGTGCGTGCGTGCGTGCGTGCGTGTGTGTGTGTGTGTGTGTGTGTGTGTGTGTGTGTGTGTGTGTGTGTGTGTGTGTGTGTGTGTGTGTGTGTGTGTGTGTGTGTGTGTTGACGGCACTTGGTGGTGGTGGTGGTGGTGTTTCTGTGTTTTGTTTGATGTTGATGTTGTCGCTGATGGTGGTGTTGTCCGACGGCAACCACCTCACTGAACGATGTGCGGCTCCAAAGCACGCTGTACATCTACAACGCTTCTTACTGTAGGCATGCTAGCCGGTTCTTGCCTCCCGCGGTACTTTTTATTGTTTTTCGGATATTTTTCTTCAAGTCACCTTTCTGCATTGCATTGTTTACCAATCCGTTTATGTTGCCTATCAATCAGCTCAGAAATGATTGCTCTTTCATATGATACTTCAGGTTTGGCATACTTATGCTTGAGGTAAACATGGCGACCTTTGACTTTGTAGCTAAAAATAGATTTTTCCAGACAAAACACAAAAATGCAAAAACTCAGAGAACAAAAATTCCATGATTTGAAACGCTTAACTGTACTTTTCCATAAACTGCAACCTGTTTTGCAGGACATGCCCAAATTTAGGCCCATTTATATAACATTCATATGTGTTACAACAGAGTAATTAACACCTGTCAAAACAGGATCACTTGAATGAATTCATACTAAAACCCTCATAAAACATCATACATATGTCATGAAAATTTGAGGCATTGACCCGTGTTTACTTCAGGCTCAACTGTCACTGACAAAACGCACTGTATTAATTTATGAACAGGTGAGAACAGGTATGAACAGGTGAGAGCAGATGTGGTCACGTCAGCCACTAGAATGGAAATCCAGGAGACAGTTCCTATTTTCCTGAAAACACAAGTACGTGTCTCACAGTGGGCGCGAAACGGGTGTCGGTAAAGAGTAAACAAACCTGCGAATTTCCAAGATGACGAACGAAGGGATCGTCGCAGTGTAGCTCTTATCTTTGCGGTGCTTCTAAATAATTTTCTACTCACAAACTTGCATTTTTTTTTTCGCATGTACGTCATAAACATCGTTATTTTAATGAACTACAGGCAAGAAAACATGTTCACAGGGAATTATTTTATCACCGTCAGCTCTTGTAGGCATCGATCACGGGTGATCGAAATTCAAGGGAAAAAACTGCTGAGAGTTTAAGGTTTCCAATAGACTGGGTTCACCTTAAAAAGTGAGCCTTCTGAGGAGAGATCGACTCAATCTTGGTCCTTGAAAAAGATCCAGCGAGAAGAAAATGAGACACTTTGTGAAGGGCCGCAGGTTTACTGACAACTCCTGCAGAGCCTACCAGTTCTGGGGTGATGAAGTAAGTCGGATCGTCGTGGTTATCGTCTCTCCGGGGTGGTTCTCTGTCAAAGACCGCACGATTCGCAGCAGCTAAATCTAAAGTGCGTTGCTCTTCGTCATGTCGGTCAAGCATGCTGATGACGCAGCTTGCAGGAATCCAGACGAGCAGTGAAAGCACCACCACTAGCAGAACAGCGTTGGACTTGAGGAAATATGCTACTCTGTCGAACCGAAAAGACGAAAAGTGTTCAAAGAACCTAAAAATCAGAGTCGCCTCGATCTTCTTACATATCCCTTGCACACAGAACCCTAGATCGCAGGGCCGTCCGTATGACAAGATCACTTCTGTAGGCTCACATGTAGAATTGTAGGTGCCGTCACTGTGGGAAACGTTTCGCAAGCAACAATATCTGCATGACGCAGTGCTGTTCTGGTCACATACACACGGAGCCAGATTATCCCCCTTTTTCCTTCCCAACACCGCACAAAAACTCAAGCATTCGCCGTTGTGACATTCTCCCCTATCAAGACACGGAGTGTTGTCGTCCGCAGCCTCAGACTCCGGACAGTTTAGACTCTTTCCATCACAGTATGCTGCTTTTCTACAAACCAGATTTTGTTCACTTGCGCACTCGGTGTCGTTGGCAGCGACCTTGCAGTCCACACAGCAAGCGAAGTTCACATCGCTACACACAGCGCCTCTCCTCAGCCTACAGTCCGCCGTGCAGCAGGGATTTTCACGGACTCGAATCCCGAGTCCAACGTCACACTCCTCATCTTTGTCTATGACGGCATTTCCACACAGGTCAGTGGTGTCCCGGACGAAGCATAAGTTGGCTTTGGATTTCAGAACCGACGCAATCTCGCGTTTGGAACAGGGCGAGAAAAGCTTGTTGTTCGCTGCCATCCCCGACAACGCGGTAGGCCACATGAGGTACCTGCCGCCGTTCCATGAACTGGGCGCACATTTTGCCGTGTCAGGGTCGTGACTGGAGCCCCAGCTGTGACCAATCTCATGACTACTGACCAGTTCTAGCTCCAATTTCAACAAACGGTAACCATACACATCTTTGGCTGAACTGAAACCACCGCTGACGCCGATCATTGTTTGGGTCTCCGGGTCAAAAGTCGGGCGACCGCAAATGCCCTGTGGGTCAGACCGATCGCTGTCTGCTTTTGCGGCAAGACCTAGAGTCCTGTCGGCAAAGGCATAACTGGTAAACAGATGTCCAAGACAATATTTTGTCAAACTCTTCGCAGTCCTAAAAAAAGCTATCAGTTTATCGCGGGACCCCCACTGCTTTTTCTGGTTGTAGTGTCCAGTTCTTTCGGTGTACCCGGTGTGTATCGTTATGTCAGCAATCTGAAGTCCAAACCCGCTCATTCCCACATCCCAGACAGTTGTCTTATACCGCTCGTTTGTTTTATGCAGAATATCAACAAGATACTGAATGGTGTTCTGCTCTGTTATGCCGACATTTCTGTAGAAATCATAGTCTACAACAACTAACAGGCGACACATTTTCTTGTCACACACCGCTCGCTTATGCCTCATTTTCCAGTGGGCCCATTTCATTTCTCTATTTTGCCTGTACAGGTCACATCCTGTGCCACGAGAGGTTCGGTTTGTACAGTTAAATGTCCTAAAATCTGGAAAGAATCTGAATTCACCAGAGGTCCCCTCTATGGGCGTTGCCTCGTCCCGTTTCACGTCAGATGCACGGTACACAATCATGGTGTAGTTATCGGATGGCGGGAGGTGTCGCCAAGCCGGCTCTACGACGTACACCTCACTGGGAAAATGCACGCTGGCAGAAAGGATGCCGTCTTCAAAGTGTGCGTGCACTTTCACAGATCGGCCCTCAGCTAAATGACCCGTGTAGAAGTCGTGAGGACTGACGTGGAACAACGTCTCTCTACCGTGTCTGTCCACAGTTTTTGCCTTCAAATCTGGAGCCAACACAGGTGAGCCTGGACTGAGAATTAAATCAAATGTCCTTCCGAAGGCTCGGAAACTTATTTCCTTTTGGACCAGGTAGCTCCCGTCTACACTTCTCTTCGCTCGAGAGGAGACATCCACAGTGTTCAAGGTTTCATAGTAGCGCAGTTTCCTGTGTACGTGTTTCGAGTCACAGGCACAAGACCGAGTGTTCAGAAGGTGTGCGAGATAGATGACGACTGTCATTCTCATGCTGAAAATCACACACAGCCTCCACATGATCAGAATAACCGATCACTTGTCAATGAATGGGAATTCTATCCGTCTGCCCCAGGTACGCCATACACAGGTCGTAATAGGTATTACTTTTGTAATCGACCCATGCCGCCTTTCGACTACCATACACTGATGAAGTGGGAGTGGGACATAGTCATGGCGACGGCCGGAAAGAACAGTGTGTACAACTGACGTGCCCTAGAAATTCAAGTTTACGTCAGACCCGAACCTTAAGAGTAACCACGTAAAAATTCGATATATATATATAGAGAGAGAGAGAGAGAGAAAAAAAAAATGACGTAATACACCAAGCTTATCTGCGTCATTTGCGTTGCCCAAGCGTTTCTTTCCTGAACATTCGGACAGTCTCAGGTACAGTCATAAAATGACGTCAAATCTTCGAAACAGGGCCACTCAGTCATGGCGGCCTCGCTTTGAAATATGGCGGGAGAAAATACAGATTCTAGTTTAATTTCGAATTAAATAAAAAAAGAAGAAGAAGAAATGCTTAACTCTCAACGGTTCTTGCCTCCAGCAGTACTTGTTATTGTTTTTCGGATATTTTTCTTCAAGTCACCTTTATGCATTGTACCGTTTACCAATCCGTTTATCAATCAGCTCAGAAATGATCGCTCTTTCATACGATACTTATATCCAAATTTAGGTCCATTTATACAACATTTATAGGTGTTACAACAGAGTAATTAACACCTGTCATCAATGCCCAAAACAGGATCACTTGAATGAATTCATACTAAAACCCTCATAAAACATTTTTTCACCCTACGTATGAATGAATTTTGAGGCAATTGACCCGTGTTTACTTCAGGCTCAGCTGTCACTGACAAAACGCACTGTATTTATGAACAGGTGAGAACAGGTATGAACAGGTGAGAGCAGATGTGTTCGAATCAGCCACTAGAATGGAAATCCAGGAGACACTTCCTTTTTTTCCTGAAAACTCAAGTATGTGTCACATGTCACTATCTGAGTCTCATAGTGGGCGCAAAACGGGTGTCAGTTAAGAGTAAACAAACTTTCCAAATTTCGAAGATGACGAATTAAGTGTCTCAGTTTCGCTCTTTGCGGTGCTTCTAAAATAATTTTCTACGTCACAAACTTGTATTTTTTTCGTATGTACGTCATAATCGTCATTATTTTAATGAACTACAGGCAAGAAAACACTTTCACAGGGAATTATTTTATCACAGTCAGCTCTTGTAGGCATCGATCACG
The DNA here is from genome assembly GCA_018292915.2 of Batillaria attramentaria. NCBI lineage: Eukaryota > Metazoa > Mollusca > Gastropoda > Batillariidae > Batillaria > Batillaria attramentaria. Next base: position 1,427,152 of record JACVVK020000097.1, read on the forward strand.
GGCGATCGAAATTCAAGGGAAAGAACTGCTGAGGGTTAATAGATCTGAGGTGAGACACGTGATCTCAATCTCACTCACTGAGCCGGGTTTGAGTACTTTCGAAAGTCATACTGAATCAGTGAATTTTGATACGTTCCTTAAAGAACGAATTATAAAAAAAAACCCGCCGTGTTGCACTGAGCTGTGTTGTTGGATAAACAAAGACTATTCTGAAGTTGGAGAACGAGGTGGCACACAGCTATGAAAGAAGCCCAGCACCTCCACGAACCGGCCCAGTACACGAGTTGTTTCCCTTACACCGCAAAAGTAGTTACGCCTGACCCTGCGCCGAAACCGTTGCATACTGCCATCGACATCTAGTCACTCACAAAGGTGCTGTCTGTCAGAATGAAACTCAAGTCCCCGTTGGAGAGAGAGAGAGAGAGAGAGAGAGAGAGAGAACAAGAAACTTTATTTTACAATGGTAGAAGTTACAGGCATATTCATACCAATTTTAAAACTTGCCGTTGCTACACTACATGAGCTAATACTACTGTAAATAAAAATAATAAAAAACAAACAAACAAACAAACACCCAACTAAGTAAAGACAGCACACACACACACACACACACACACACACACACACACACACACACCGTACTCCATCACCCCTACACAAACAACATCACGCATGTATCATTCGCCCGCATCTATGCAGAAACATAATCGTACACGGAAATAATGTGAAAATTTCTACAGAGTGGGCAAAAATGATAGGCGGGAGGTCTGTGTCTTGTTAACCGACTAGCAGAAAATTCCATGTGTCGACTGACTATAATATGTTCTCTGAGCATGAACTCGCACACAAACACAGCAGATGTTCAATTCAATTGTAAGTAGAATGAGCCACGTGCTCATAATCTCCATTAACCCTTCAAACGCCAGCCCATGTGATGGAATTTGTCCCCCGTCGGACCCTTCAGCCGGCTACTGGGGTCACACGAACTGGCCAAGGGTCTGGCCGAGTGGATCGCGGTGCCGCCACTCAGCGTGAATTATGGGTTCGCTGCTTACGGTGGGGCCATAAAGCTGTTTGAGGCGAACGCTGACACCTTAATAAACATCCATCAATTACAGGCTGTCAAGCTGTCGGCCTATTGAGCGGCCTGCCACACGCACGGGGGCCGTGTCACCCCAAGTCCTGTCATGTCACCTGTAACCGGCATACCGCTACCGGCAACTTCCGTCCACTGGCTTCAGCCGGTTAGCTGCCTGTGTAGTGGGGGCAATGTGATACTGACAGCCGTCTGGGGGCATATGTTTATTATTGTTATTATAGACAGCGCCTCTGTCAGTCGTATGGACACTTTGAAAAAGGTGGGTGTTGTGGCCTCCTTGGGTCTGAATGACATCTCCGATTTCCTAAAGAGTGGTTGGTTGGTTGTTCGGTTGGCTGGTTGGGTTTTTTTTTCTGTATGTAGCAATGTTTGGCGTAGTCGAGGCAACAAGAGAGAGAGAGAGAGAGAGAGAGAGAGAACTGAGCCAGCCAAATGTGTTGCTCCCAGTCGGGATCGAACAGAACTTGCGATCCAAGAACTTTCACCGATCGCCAGAAGCGCTAACCTGAGATATATTTTGGGGATATTTGCTCTGGATTAACTCCTTCTATGCTACGGTCCCCGACTAGGGGCCCTGACCTTCAAAATCATGCTTGGCTGGAGAGGTCGGACTTATGGCATCGCCAACTCTCTGTTTTTGTTAACAGTCATGACATCAGAAAGTCAGTGACGAGCTAAATACAGCACTAGCAAAATGGCTGTCTAACAGTCGAAGGGAAGCAACCATCTGTTGGTATGCCACTGGCAAAATTATGTGTTACGCATTACCTGCATTATTTCAAAACATCTAGTTTTGTCTAGTGTTGGACAGAACATGGTAGGACTGATGTCTGTGATCTACTGAACAATCAGTTTGGCACTTGGAATCACGTGGCGCCCAGTCTCTGCACGTCTTCTAGTTTTATCCATTCATAGCATTTACGGTCGTCTCAAACACCCGATATCTTCTCAGAGGCAGTGCATCTGACCTTTGGCATCCTCTCTCTAAGATAATTTTATTCACGTCCAATACTTCGTGCCACTGATCTCATTTTAATCCTCCAGTTGCCGCTGCACACAATCAGTGTCGCTTTCTCCAACAAGTCGTAAGCGGAAACTTTTCCTGCCAATTTTTTTGTGTGAAGAACAAATGACTTGTCATAACGAAAGCAGGTGGGGCCTGTAGCGTTCCTGTGCATGTGTGTGTCAGCATATGACGCGCTCCTGAAGAGAGTTTTCACATTTTGACAGAGATAAATTATAGCAGGTTCGGGCGACAAGCAGACTTGCTCTGACGGCGCGGGCTGAATGCAAGGGGTTTGAAAGACACCCCCCTGACATCCATTAAGGTTCACGTGTTCACATTTGTACCAGACGGGGCGAACTCTAACGACTGCCACTCTATGAATGCCCCCCGTCATAGAATACATGTAGAGCGTTGAAGAAAACGGAAGTTTTCAGAACAGGCAGGCAGAAGCTTTGTCCTATGGCGTGGGCACATAGACACAGGGTAGAAAAGCCACAGCAAATGCAAATTTCGAATTTCAAGCCATAGCTGAGCATCATGTCTCCACGTAACGGAATTCCGGTTGCCTCGCCGGTTGTCCCTTTGGTATATGAGCACGAAATCTGAACGAGAACTTACAGTGTTTGCAGTAAATTACACAGATGACGTTCTGCGTCTGTCGAGCCTTAAAACAGGCATAACCTCACGCAAATCCTTTAGTGAATCACAAAGAACATATACTGACAGCCCATGAATTTTCCCCTCTTCACTTTGACCAATGCACCTGCTACTCCATTTTAAGCTACTTTATATATTAACCCATTGATAGCTAGGGTGTCATGTCTAGCCCTCACCGTGAGCTCAATGTTTCCCTGAGATATGATTATCCGTCTATCTTCAATAAATTACTGATGACAGTGAGTTGCCCCTAAAATGCCTACATATAGATCACAATACTGCGCGTAAAGTCTACATATGGTACACAGACTTTAAAAAGTCAGCCTCATCTGGATTTAATAACGGCTTTCACAAAATACGCATTACAGACACGTGCGTGTAGGCCGGGACAGAAGGTTTTGGTACCTCGACTCATGCGCCCCCCCCCCCCCCCCTCCAACTTCCCCTCGTCAGTGCTGGCTGGGGCCAACTGGGTGCAACTACATAACGACGTACACGCGTTTTGACATAACTGTTCTGTTCTGCTTGTCAGGTACACTGGGAAACGGTGCATCCGTTGACATGCCGCTGACTTGTTCCCTAGGCACGCCTCAGCGAACTATTTCACCAACGCTAGAAAGTGATTCTGGCGGAGATCTTCATGTGCATCAGCTCAACTGGACTGATTCAGATCGTGCTAACTGTAGCGTACTCTCTCTCTCTCTCTCTCTCACACACACACACACACACACACACACACACACACACACACACACACACACACACACACACACCTTTAAAAAAATCATTATCATCAGCCCTCTCTCTGGCATCGAAGCAACGGCAAGTTCAGTTGACAATGGTCTTTGTATGCCCGTAACTTCGTAACTGAGAGAGAGAGAGAGAGAGAGAGAGGAGTGTGTGTGTGTGTGTGTGTGTGTGTGTGTGTGTGTGTGTGTGTGTGTGTGTGTGTGTGTGTGTGTGTTTCGTGACAAAATGCCCATGTGTTCCAGCATCCCAAACATGATCCCTAAGTTGACCTCCTCCAGAGGTGGCATGTCCTCGTGAACGCCGAACGTCTCCGGCATGATCCGTCTCGGTGAGGGGTCTTACTGGCTACTGACATTTATGACTTTTGTCAATAGGTGGCCCATGCTGGTGGGGGAAGGGAGATGGGCTGGCATGAAGGAGGCTGGCCAGGCTGACAGCTACCGATGTTTATTGAGATGAATCCACCATCAAGACGAGCAGAGAAACTATTGGGGAGATAAAGGCCAGATTAAGTTGTCCAGACATCGTGATCCGTCGTCTACGCTGTACGTGGGCAAGAACAGGCGCTGGCGAGGACGATGAAGTGTACCGTCATTCGGCCACACATCCACGGGATCCGTTTATGGGACACGTACTGTGGTGGCATGATACTTTTCATGCTAAACGACACATCTTTACAACATCGATAAATGGCTGCTGGCATGTGTATGAACTCAAAGGGGACCCAACCGGTGTAAAGTTTCGGTTTCCAAGCCTGGCAACATAAAGGCGACAAAAACAAAACAACAACATCGTCACCTATAAAGGCGACAAAAACAAAACAACAACAACATTATCACCAATAAAACAAAACACAAACTAACCGTGTTGGCAGAGATCACTGGTCGTGTACAAAACTGAGCACAGCCTGCTCTTCACGCTGGGTTAATGATAAAACGAAGGAACCGGAAACCGGCAACTACGGAAAACGTCTGTTTTACTTCAAAAACATTTCTCCAGTAAGGAACAGCATAAACAACAGGAAATCTGCGATAGGTAAAAAAATCTCGTGCAAGAATGCTGGCCATACTGACTAACTCTGCGACTGCAGCTCTCAAGGCCAAGGCAAACCTAGGCCACACAAGAGCCGCGGACAGACGTCGACCTGACCGGGCCATCAGTACGTTTCGCCCAGGAAGCACCAACAGTTCTGCAGTTCCCTCTCGCTGGTTTCAACAAAAGACCAAGGTCTACCCTGGCCCGCCACAGAGCGTACGTACTCGGGGAGCGAAATATCAAAGCTGTCGAGAGGAAGGACGCGCGGAAACAGTAGCCAGGAGGTGCTCCTTGATGGTGACCTTTCCCAACACGGGCGGCACAGGCTTGAACCGGAACTTTCGGAACCCGAGGCACGTGCTGCCTCCCTTCTAGCAGGCGTCACAAAACCTCGCTGCCCTATGCCAGAGTCGCCGTGCACTTCATCAAAATGGCAGACCTGTCACAGGCGTCTTTTTCTTTGCCCGTAAGTCTGCGCTGGATGCTTGAGGCAAGAAGCTTGCTGTCATTTCGGGTTGGTTTTTTTTTTTTTTTTTTTCTTTTTTCTTTTTCTATAACGGAAAATAAAAGACGCCCAAGCTATGGTATAATGTCCGCCCGGGAGACCACCCACCTATCCCTGCTGTTTCTTGTTCCCTGAGTTGTCGGCCCGCACCTGATTTCGTTTGCTTTGACACTGGCAGGGTGTAGAGGAAATGTAGACTGTTGAAAGTGCATGAAAATGTCTTCACGTCGACCCATGATACACCTGCGCCAGATGTGGCAAACAGAAAGTAACCTGCCTTTTTCGTTGTGGTTAAAAAAAAAAATCGAACGCGGCCAACCTAGCAGCCTGCCTATATGGAGTGGTGTTTAGATGGATTGTTCACATTGCAACGGCAGCCGTTTCCATTCCAAAGAGTGTGCTCTTTCCGTGTCTACTTTTCTTACCTGTCAGCCACGTGATGACGTACAGGACGCACCAACAAACGGAAGGCATGATGTCATGTAAATATAGTTTCAATCGTCATGACAGTTCGGCAACACAGCCTCCGCACAAGTATCAACTGTGAACCGAAAAGTATAATGAGACTGTGAAAAGAAAGGAAACACGGCGCTGAAGCCGACAGAACGAGACAATAAATGACACAGTCATCGATATCACGTCCACTGACCAGTCCCCACGACGCTGTAACATTCATGCGGCTTACTGGAGTGTGGGTGGGTGTTTGGGGGTTTAACGTCCTTTTCCACCACATGCGGGTGATATCAAAGACGGGGCAACGACGAAAAAGCCAGCACAAACGGCTTACTGGAACCAGAAACGACAAAACGTACAACAGACTCAGCAGAACGGAACTGACCAGAGGGACTACAGCCAACGATGTCTCACACACAGTCAAGCTATTAGAGCGGGCAAACACTGCAAGTCAGTAACTTGCTATACTGAGACGAGAGGGCAGTCAGGATGAACAAGTCAACCACGCTATCGTCCAGAAGAAGTAAAAAGACTCGAGGTGGACAGTGTCCACCGACTGTGAGGGGGGAGCCGGGAGAGCCAAACGGTAGCGCTTTGGTATGTCAACGCTCTGGCCGTCGGTTCAAATCCCAGCTGGAAGCCAAACATTCGTGCTGCCGGCCTTTTCCTCATTGCCTCGCCTTTCTTAGCACCCTTACGACTGAGGTGGGAAAAAAGACGTTACATCCCCAAACCACCAAGCAAGCATGCAACCAGGTCCTAATTATACACCAATCAGTCATATCAGGCAATATCAACACAAGCAAACATCTCTGAAGGGAAAGGTTAGGTTTTGGAACGCACACGGAGAGACTGATTCGCCTTTTCCTGATCACGTTCATCTGTGACTTGTAATTGTGGCTCTCCAACTGACATCTCCGTCAGCAAACTGCGAACCTCTCGCCAGTTCACGCTCAGCATTCAAACCTGAGGACGAATGAATATTCAATATTCAATCGTTCTCGTGTTGGGGGTGCTGCGGGGGGTGGGGGGGGGGGGGGGTAGGGGACCCCGCTCTGCTTAGGCACTATGTACGCAGCTCCCTTCTCCCCGTCACCGAACATTTAAGCCCCAGGGTCAGAACTTACTCCATCCAAACCCTTTTGCCGAGTCTCCTGCGCGTGAATGAGGTCTTTTGTCAGTTTGTAGTGTTTTCAGGCTCCTCCCAGCCAACATGTTTTCTTTGCCCCCCCTTCCCTTTGCCTTCCTGTATTTATCTGTTTTGAAAAGGAAAGGTCTAGCCGCTGCAACCTCTACAAGTTTGTGTACCCAAACCCCCATGCCAAACCGTGTGTTCCTTCTTGTTCCAATTTGTGAGTGGAAGGGGTATAGAGAAGGTTGGTGGGAGGCGGCTGTGAAGGAGACTGGGGAGGGGAGGGGAGGGGAGGGGCGGGGCGGGGGTGGGGGGGGGGGAGGAATAGGATGTCTTTATGCACCATCTGAGTGCAGAACAACAGGGTTACGTGGGGCGACTGGAAACGATCACTGTCACTGCGCGTTTCGTGTTTTTCTGTCATATTTTCCCTGAAAACCGGTAACACGTGTTGCGGCAACAGAGAGAAGAATAACACGATAAAGAGCCCCAGCTTGCCCGGCCTTTCGGGTAAATAAACCGCGACATCGGAGTGCATCGATTAGCAGGCTGATACAAGACCACACAGGCACAAAAACTAACAGGTTTAATCGACAGAAGTTGCACTGGCAAGGATTTCGCTGTATTGCATCATGACCACGTGCTTATGTTTCTGAGGCCAAGATCTATCAAGCAAACTTGGTAACAGTCAGCATCAGAATGGGGTTGAAAGACTCAATGCGTGTGCAATAGGCATATTTAGTAGGGCTTCGTAAGGAGGACTTCGCTGAGCAACAACTTAGCTAATGGTACCCCTAACGTGCCTAATTTACATGTCAATAGGTTTACGCTGCTCAGCGAAGTCACCCTTACGAAGTCCTACTAAACATGCCTAGTGTTCCCTTGCCCTTCGCTAGTAACACAGTATGGGTCAGCACCTGAACGACTGATGGAGTCGGACATTTATTTACAAGGTGGTATGTGTAAGGGCGAAAGGGGGGGGGGGGGATGATAATACAAGTTTATCATTATTATTCTTTTAGCGTATGCACAATATATTAAGTCCGAGCTGGAACTGAAGCCTTGCTCGTTGCACGTCACACTCCTTCGTGACTGGAATGTCCATCCTGATGGTGATGATGATAAGGAGGACGACGGTGATGATGAAAATGATAATGAAACTGTGGGCTTCCACCACCGCGTTGAATCAGCATCTACAAAAGATTTTCTTCCCTTTTTTTCGACATCAGTTGTAGTAACATCTTTAACATGGTCGAATAAATAATAATTAAAAAAAAACCCAAATAGTCCGGGAAGGGGTGGGGGCGGAGATTGTAGGGTTGGAATGCACCTAACGACACCACCCCGCAATCTGCCCCAACCATGCCTAGCGTCCCGATGTCCAGATTAACGGCAATTGATTCACACCAGATGGGAAACCGCATCACCCCCAAATCTCTCGCACGGTCCCCACCGCGGCTCTTTTGAAATCCCGCCGAAGTGCGCTAGCCCACCCTCCAATGAATTTCCTTCAGGGACAGAGGCTAAACCGTCCAATCTCCCACATATTCAAATAAGGGCGCGCACGGAGCCTCGCTGTGAGAGAAGATTGCGTGTTCAAAGGGGGGTGAATTCAGGCGAACACGATGCAATTTTCTGGGCCCGGCGCCTTGCTTGGCTTAATCCGGGACAACCGGCCCCTCTCACACGCTCAGGTCATGCTACCACCGAACTCCTGGCCACACAAAGACAAATGTGGGCAAGGGCTAAACTGAACAAGGTAACCTTTGCACTATGTACTGAGTGTCCGAATCGAAATGTAGGCTGGACTCACTTTTCTTGGCAAGTTTTCGAGCAAGCTCAGCCCGGGATCCACGACAACTACGTCAAAATGATCAAGACACCCAAGGTCAAGTGACATCAAAACTTCCAACTTGGCCTAGTGGCCACGTGAGGTTTTGTTTCACTTTTTTTTTTTTTTTTTTTTTACAGACGTGGCAGTAGCCAATTAAGTGTGGATATCTATCTGGAAATGATAAAACTTATCATCCCTACCCCCCCCCCCCCCCCCCGCGCTACGAGCATGCTGGGCATGGAGTTTTTCAGCGCGTTACAAGACATCATCATCATCATCATCAAATGCGGGGGGTGGGTGTTTAGGGGTTTTCCACCACATACGGGTGATATCAAAGACGGGGCAACGATGAAAAAGCCAGCACAAGTATTTGGCTCCAAGGTGGTTTCCAGGCAAAGAAATATTTGGCTCCAGCCGGGATACGAACTCACGACCCGAGCATTAGAAGTCCAACGCTCTACCATTCGGCCACCCCTGCTCCCCTCTGGAAATGCAAAGCCAGGATTATCTGATTCATTGTCACACAAACCGTACCTTCTGTAAGAGAGCCTGAAAGTAATCCACTGAAACGCAATGAAGCTGAAAAATACAGGTGCGACAAAATATACACCACCTCAAACCCAAAATTACAAAAGAAATTCTAACTCAGAAGGTGCCCCCTGTACGAAAAGACTGATTTCAGTGAAGCACGCGGTACTGTGCCTATAGTGAACCGAGTTTCGGGCAACCCCAAAAGTCCCTGATAAAAAAAAAAAAGCAAAGTTTGTGACACAGGGGCGGCTTTGTGGACCATCACACGACAGCAAAAGTCCCCACATCTGCGAAAGCAGCGCCATTAGCTCAGCAAACTAGCCGCCGACGTCGACAAAGCGCCACCTTGGAGCACACCCCACACTCCGTGTCCCTTTTCTTCCCGTGTCAAGCTCAGTCTTTGCGGTGCCCGTGCGTGACACACCATAGGCTCCACGCTGGGTGCAAAACTCCGCTCTCAATACCCATCTCAGAGGAAAACGTCAGTCCTGCCCTGACGTCAAAAGGGGTATTAGTCCTTCTGATTAATTTTTCCCGGGCCAAAGAGAATGCATATCATTTCCAGGCAAAGAAAACGCTTTTTTCCCCTCTCTCTCTCTCTCACTCTCTTTTTGATTCCCTCCACGATTTTGTTTCTCATTCTTTCCCCCTACTCTTTTCATTGCGTCAATCTGGCACGGGAGGCACGAATGCGTGACCTCTTCCAGCAGCCAGGGACTTGTGACTATGCATACCGTAATTCGTTTTCGATTCCCGGATATTTCATTTATGACACACAAAGGATGACAAGTGTGCATGTGAATAGCTGACGGGATGGACAGTTTGAGGCACTGAAAAAAAACCGAATTCACGCGTTTCAAAGCTAAGAATACCCAGGAAGAACATGTGCAGATGGTCATGAATGTTGCTGGAGATCCTTTCTTTTAAGGTCCAGGGTGATCAGGGAATCCATAAAGACGAGATCCATGAGTCCATGCATAATGTGGTCTATGGTTCAGTATGACCGAGTCCACCAACTGACTTTCAGACGACTTCTGTTTCGAATGATAACAAAACTGCATTACCGGTGGCTTCAATTGATACTTCACCCGCTTCCCATATTTGTGCTGGCCTTTTCATCGTTGCCTCGTCTTTGATATCACCCGTATGTGGTGGAAAAGGACGTTAAACCCCCAGACACCCACCCACCCATCCTCACTCGCTTCCTGTTTTATGCCTAGTCCACCGACACAGACTGGCCACGGTGATAATCAGTTCTGTATCTTTCACTGAAACTAATACAAACTCTCTCTCTCTCTCTCTCTCTCACACACACACACACACACACACACACACACACACACACACACACTGAAACACACACTGAAACACACACGCACGCATGCACGCACCACTACCACCATCCACCCATGCTATTCTCTTGCAGTTCACACCAGGCAGCATTACAAAACATCAAAACAAAAAACAAAAACACAAAAAACACCCTTGTACTTGAAAGCATACTACAAGAAACCCCTTTTCCCCACACTTGTAACAAGCACACGGTCTTACATCACAGTCGCCCCGAAGAAAGACCGTACAGAGTGCAGGAGAAAAGGAGCAGTTACCAAAATCAACACAACCTAAATACAACAGCAAACAATCCTAATAGCTTCCACACAGATTCAAAAGCGAAGGGCGGGGCTCCCCCTAACGACAGATTATCCGCAGACAAACATCAAGTTCACCAATCCAATCACCTCACGGAGTAGGGGAATAAGCATAAGGCCGAGGTGGCGAACCGAGTACGCACTTGGAACACCCGGGTCAACAAAACCAGCTGAACACAAAAATCAACACCACGCTACAAAAACGACGTCTACCTGAAAGGGTAGTGAAGTACAGTGTCCTGTGCCCGTATGTAATAGTCGAGGTTAGAGTCGGGTTAGAGTCTAACCTCGAACTAAACTAGCTCTAGGGTTTTTTTTTTTTTTTTTTTTTTAATCAGGAAGCGGGCCCATTTCAGGAAGGTGCCTGAGCCGTTAAGCTTATAGAAGGATTTTTCTCTTCCTTTCTTCGCTTCCTTCTTTATTTAATTTTGCTTTTGGGTTTCTTTTGTCCTAGTCTGGGTTAGGCCCGTAGCCGTAGCCGTGGGCTAAATCAACCTCGACTTTTACATACGGGCCCTGGTCGAGTGAAAGAGGCGGTAGAGTCGTGTTTTACACTCTAAATAGGAGGCAGACAGGCAGGCAACAATATAAAATGCATTTTGCATAGTCTTTGTACCCGTTTTCTATTTTCTATACACCGAATTGTGGAGTTCAACGTCCCTTGCCACTCGCAGAGTGATTGCCGGAAAAGAACACCAAGTATTGAGAATAATTCAATCTAAACTGCAGAAGGGAACAGGTTAGCATGCGTTATTAAGTTCGGGAATCTGAAAACGATCACCCCAAGACAAGCACGCACCAATTAGCAAACAATTTGAAGACTCGAATTACACGTTTAACAGTAAAAGCGCGCGTGAAACTGGTCTTACACTGACAAAAAACAGCATAAGATCCTGATTAGATTCAACATACGAGAAAAAGTCAGAAAATCAGGCCACTGGTGTAGTTAACACAGGACTGTAAGGGAATAATCCAGTCCAGTAAGGTGAAAGGAAACGTGGAGGCACTATATTGATGCGTCTGGAGAAATCTTGGAGCAAGACAATAAAGCCATGGAACAGAAGTCAAAACTAACACGGCATATTGTTACCGTGCACGTGTGTGTGTGTGTGACTGACCATGTGTTGCCAACAATTGCAGAGAGACACAGTGTATGCAAAGACCTTTAAGATGTTCACAAAGTTCGGTTCTGGCTGGAAATGTGCTTACGTAAGGAGTTTTTCCCCCCATGACAAACAGGTGTAAGTTAGAGATCGTGCAAAGTGAAGCCAGCTCCTGGCTCCCAGCCTGCACCTGCACGGCAAGGGTGATTAATCCGCGGACCTCTACTTCCGGCTGATTAGAGGCGGGTAGCTCAGGCCGTTTGCTGTTTTCTTTGACAAGTCATGTGGACGGCCTGCCTGACACTCGAGTCCCGCTCTCTTGTGTACACTCCAAACCTGACCTGGGGGAAACGGGCCGCTGACCAAGCCAAACCTCGCACAAAGGGAAGCCACTCAAGCCACGGGAAGCCACTCTGGGCAAGTTTGGAAGCCAATCATCTGTCTCGAGATGAAAAGGGCAAATAAAGTTGAGATTTTCAAGTTCTTTTGCTGGGGGCCGAGATTGAAGGCACGGCGGATAAGGCCGGTGGATCGGGACAGGAGAGGGGAAGAGAGAGGGATGGTGGCCGGGATAAAAATTGGAGTTGTTATGTGGCACGATGAAAGAGAGGTCTGCCGAAAGTTGACCTGCTCCTGGGATTGAATAATGGCGGAACAAGGGCTCTTCATTTTCTCCGCCGAGGCCTTCAAAGCCAATCTCCAACCTCTTCACTGACTGTGTTTTTCTAAACCTACTTGAGATGGCGTTGTCTTGGAATAACAACCGTTTCAACTGTTTGCGCTGTCCCCCTCTTGGACCCACCGGGCGATGGAATCGTTAGGAAAAACACGCCACTAGTATTTGCAGTCTGACAAAAGAGTGATTTCAAGCGATAACTATGTGACTCATCGTAAGTCGTTGGTCACGTCTGGTGCTCTTTTTGTCCTTGAAAAATGGGCAGTATGGGCAGCTGAAGTCTCTTTGGGTAGCCACTCGCCACAGTGATCATCATGTACCAGAAGCTGTCAAATACATCCTGCCTTTGTATGCGTGAAATTAAAAAGAAAACGATAGTACCTAAGAGTGAGTGGGTGGGTGGGTGTTTGGGAGTTTTACGTCCTTTTCCACTACGTACGGGTGATGCCAAAGACGGGGCAACGAGAAAAAGGCCAGCACAAATATGTGGCCCCAGCCGGGATTCGAACTCACGACCCGAGCACTGGGAGTCCGTGACTTCACTTGACCAGTCAAACACAGTGTCAAGGTAGATCCTCTCTCCTCTCTAGGAACTTGAAGTAATTACACAAAAGTACAGGTCTTTCAGTTCCAAATCAGGTGAGTGTGCTCACCAACTGGTCAATATATACATATTTCTAATGAAAATACCGTGTGAAAATACTATGTAACATCGCGAAAAGTAGTTCTCAAAATTTCGTTCAAATCCAACAATACATTCGTGAACGCTACGCAACTGCGTGAACAAAATGAGCTAAGCGAGGTTTAAGAATTAGGAGGGGGCAATTTCATCAAATGTAAACTGGAAAGGGGGGGGGGAGGGGGGCGCGCGCGTGACAACACCGCCACCCCCACAAGGACAAAATAAATAAAGTTATCAATAGTCACAACACAGGAGCATACAGAGCAGAAAAAGACGTCTCAAAAAGAAGCAATGGATTCTTTCAGCCCTAGAGACGGATTTTACCGCAGTCAGGCAGGCCGCTGTCATCTAACAAAGCTCTGAATGATAATATCGGATAAGTTCTACGACTGACTTTTTTCGCTGGGGAGTGAATCTGGAATGGAGGAGATGAGTTCGTTTAGGTACGCTGTCTAAAGTGGAGGACCCTCCAAACTTCGCGTGAACTCTGCCCAGGACAATTTGTCAGCAGCGAGTGGCTGGCGAGTGAAGGGACTAATCCCATTGTCAATACCAACCTAGCGTGCACCTCCTGTGGACTGCCACTTGAAGAGGGATGTGGTCGCGACGGTTATCACACGTCAACACCCCTATTCCGCCCCCCCCCCCCTTCCTCCCTACGGTCCTGTCAGACTTACTGTACGTTGAAATTTCGTGAAAGAACATGCCCCCCCCCCCCCTTCCCTCCAACAAAAAAAAAAAAAAAAAAAAAAAAAAAAACAAGGGGCGCGACTCAGATGGAGATCCTAGCCACATGCTTTGGGCCGTTGTTTGATTTGCTGTAAACAGAAAATTAAATAGTTTACAGACAGTAGGGTATTTTTTTTATTGAATTGAAAAACAAAACACGAGTGAGTGAGTTTTTAGGGGTTCACGCCGCGCAAGGAAAAACAAAACAAAACATAAAACGAAAGAATATAAGTCTAAACTCAACAGCTTGTAGGAAAAGCAGTATTTTTCATTTCCTTGTGGACAACTTTCTCAAGTGTTGGGGTGGGTCAGCTGTGAGTATTACGACTGAGGAAGAAGGTGGGTTTGAGTATTTTGACTCTCTACAGTCGCCTGCACAAGCAGGTATAGTATTAGAGCAAAGAGACATCGATGTGCCCCGAACACTGGAGCGTCTACTTTATATTGCAGCAGAGGAAAGGTACAGACACTTCTCTTCACGAATCAACCCAAATCCTACAGATAAAACAACGTTATCCCTGTGGAATAAATACATAGGATCAACAGGTCATCGTGTACCTAAAAAAAAAAAAAGCCCTCCAACAGTATCGAAACTGCAGGCGAAGCGACGAACAGAGCGTGGGATCGAGTGTGGTGTTTACTTGAAGGAACCTGTTTGGCGAGTGTGCTAGTTTGTCATGATTTTTGTTGTCACAAAAAGCGTGATTTTCGTGGTTTTTGTATTTTGTAGGGCAAGGTGCATGCCAGGGGGTTGCAACAGGAGGCAAGCTGCCAGTGAAGCTGGGCCTTTTTGCGCACAAGAGAGGCACGCTAGTGGATTTAAGTGAAGTGGCATTCTGGCCTAAACAGAAAGTAGACTTGCATTAATACAGTGAGGCCTGGGCGGAAAGGAGACATTCGGGGTCTTATTTAACTCCTGTCAGGTGCGCGCACTTGAATGGTCTGTGCATGGTAATTTTTGTTTCTAGATTAAAGCATTTTACTGAGATGGTGACTATGATGCCTGAGGCGAATACCAGGGAATATCGTATAGGCATCTTGAGGCCTCGTGTATGTGTATTCTTTGAGCTGCACTACAATCACCTGGACGGCTCACCGCCAGGCGAGTTTTGCTCAACATAGGCCGGTCTGTGGTGGCGAGGACACTGAGCCATGTTGATGTCAACGTCCAAGATCAACCGACACGTTGTCCGCCGGTTTCGCTGTTCACGTCTGTCTAACAAGGGTCAGAGGCCAAGCGTCAGGTATTTAATCAGATCCTCTAAACTGGCAAAACACTGCGTGTGTGTGTCGAATGTGCCGTCCCGCACCTTTGGGTCGCTCAGGTCGTGGAGGTCGAATGCCACGGTGCCTACGATGGGGCTCATTTCACCATCGATCTTTCCGGGTGGGAATTTAATTCCGTCCCCGGGGTGTGTCAACAGCGTCGTTACACCGCCGCAATAATAACGCGAGCTAATTTGCTCAACCCTGTCTGGGCCGGCTCGGGTCGCGGGCCGGGGACTACGGGGGCACCGGGGGTGGTTAAACGGACGAAATTTTCTCCTCATAATTCTCGTCAAATATCCACCGAGTTGAAATTAAATTCCAACCAGAACCCCCTCAATTTCCGTCGTCGGTGGTGGGTTTAAGCCCGGCGTGAGTCACTTGCCAGCCACCGGCCGTGTCCTTCCTCCGCGTTTTCCGGAGCCTTGTTCAAACATGCAGAAACTTTTGCATATCATTAATTGGTCGTTTGTTTTCCTAGCTGATGTTGCGGTGCTTACCCGGCAGATGGCTTTCCAATAACCAGCGCCTGGGTGCACGTAGGCAAATACCGTCCGTTGGCGAACCTGTTGCAATTTTCCGCCTCCGCTGCTGAGCTGAATTCGAATCAGTGGTCTTGCAACTGGCAAAATTGATCTGTGTGTGTGTGTGTGTGTGTGTGTGTGTGTGTGTGTGTGTGTGTGTGTGAGAGAGAGAGAGAGAGAGAGAGAGAGAGAGAGAGAGAGTACGATGACTGGTTTCGTGTTTAACGTCCTTCTTCACTTCATAAGTATGATCTTAAAGACTAGGCGACGAGAACTTACAGCACAAATGTTGGCTCCCAGACAACAGAGAGAGAGAGAGAGAGAGAGAGAGAGAGAATAACAGAGGGACAGCGCCAGTAACACCCCCCCCCCCCCCCCCGCCACACACACACACACACCATCCCCTTATCTTCCATTACTCTCAGAGACGTATTAGGATGAAGAACGCCAAAAGCTGTCATCAGAAGAAACGACGGCCTCCCAGTACAGTACCTCAGTGCCACTATCCGAATTAGCATTTTCTGCCCACACCCCACCTCCATTAGCATACCCCCTCAAAGTGCCCCCTTTTCCTCAGCACTAAGCTTCATCCCTCCCTCGGTGCAGCCTCTAATTACGCGGCGTCACACCACCTCGATCAAGACTGTGACAAGAAGTCGCCATAACGAAGATGAAATGACTTCCAGCTGATTGTAATCCGTCCATTAGCGAAGTTCAGGCGTCCCGATCTCTCGCCTCTGTGGGCAGAGCTTCCCATCACCTTCTGTGAAGAGTACGGCACTGTGGCCCCCCTAAGGCTTCGGTCACACTGGCGGCGTACAGAATCTTTCCAGCTTTCACAGGAAGCACAGGAAGTATGAACTGTTTAAAAGCGCATAATTATTCCACGTTTACTACGCTTCACAGACGCCAACTTATGTTTTGGAACGGTTGCAATCATGAGTGCGCCTGTGCGCTCGAAATACTTGATTATTAGTAAGGTTCTGAATGCGATACAATGCCGCTTACTGACTGTGCCAGCCGGCCATACTTCTACTCAGGACAGTGGTTAACCGTGGCCGCAACACTAGCTGACTCCTTGTGATATTCGCGTCGCGTGTACCCTTCTGTTGGCTCGGTGCCAGCCCCCGCTATGCTGTCACTGTGCAGGTGTGGAAGTGGTATGGTGTTACACACTACCAAAAGGTTCAGAACAATTTGTCAGCATAGAAATGAAAAAAAGATGGGGCTTCCAGCTCACCTCGGTGTGAAAACAATCCCTGGTCAAGACAGTTCTGTATACAGGCCCGGTACGGACAGGGGGGTAAGCATAATCTGTATTCTGAAATCCAGACACCAATGCACTGAAAACTCCAAAGACACTGGGGACACTCGCTCTATCATTTCACTCTTTCAGTATGTTTGCAATTGTCTGTGCGTGCGTGCGTGCGTGCGTGTGTGTGTGTGTGTGTGTGTGTGTGTGTGTGTGTGTGTGTGTGTGTGTGTGTGTGTGTGTGTGTGTGTGTTGTTTTCTTTTACATTTTCGTCCGTCCCGGCCGTTTCTGGAAACCACAACTGACAAGACTAGTTGACTGTGAGTGTGAATGGAGCCATAGTGACAACTAATATGATCTGATGAGATAGGCCGATCGCTGCTGTCGGAGATCAAAGACGAACCTCGGATGTGAGCAGCAGAGAGTTCCGAACGGGGGGACCGGCGCATTTCACATTTCGCTGCTCCGCCGTGCCGGCTGGCCGGCTATTTTCAAGCTACGCATTTGTCGCGGAGGAAATGAAATTGGCGACTTCGAAATATTAATTCAATCCCGAGAGGATGCGCACAGCTAGACACTTGGGATATTAGTCCACCAAAGGAGAGTTGTATGTGCTTAGGCCCAGAGTGTCTAAAGAACCTCTCTCTCTCTCTCTCTCAGCTCAAGACTCAACTTTGAGACAAATCAAAACTGTAATTCCTAAAAACATTACTGACTGCAGGATTGCCGCGTCGGGCTAAGGCTGGACTTCAGCTTTTCTGTGTTACGTCACGCGGCGTTCATATATGTTTGTAACCATTGCTTTATGGGCGGATGCCTGAAGAGCATTAAATGTCTGAGTCTCTCTCTCTCTCTCACACACACACACACACACACACACACACACACACACACACACACACACACACACACACACACACACATACAGAGTCATGTAGTAGCTGGAGCAACGGCAAGTTAAAAAAACTGACTTGTGTTAAAACTTCCAACCGTTGCAGGATAATAAAGCATCTCTCTATCCACAAAAAAGTAAATAACACCACTATATTTTAACCAGAAGAGCGGGAACAGTGGGGCTTCGGAAAGTCTGGCGGTGGAAAGACGTCAGTAGGTCCAGAACAAGGTATGCAACGCATAATGTCGGAACTTGATCCTCTGTCGATGATTATTACCTCCTTCAGACGGATTAGGTACAAGGTCCTGTTCTCTATCTTGTCCTTGAGAGAGAGAGAGAGAGAGAGAGAGAGAGAGGAGAGAGAGAGAGAGAGAGAGAGAGAGAGAGAGAGTGGACGAGGGTGGGTGGGTGGGTGTTTGACGTCCTTTTCCACCACATACGGGTGATATCAAAGACGGGGCAACGATGAAAAAGCCAGCACAAATATTTGGCCTCAGCCGGGATACAAACTCACGACCCGAGCATTAGAAGTCCAACGCTCTACCATTCGGCCACCCCGACTCCCCGACACAGAGTGGATGAACAAAAAGGTTCATGTAGTCGGCCCATCCGGCTAGAGGGACAGGCTAAGGCAGGTGGACAAAAGGACTGAAGACATGGAGAGAACCAAACAGTGCCGGAACACCAATAATGAACACAGATTAAATCATATAAATAAATTCGGCTGTACAAGCTGGAGACAAGGCAACACTTCTGGGTGCACTGACTGCAAGGGAGGGTTGCGTTCTTCCTGGGAGCCAAGTGCGACAGTGACGAATCTGCTGACTGCTTTTAGCGCGTGCACGAACATCGCTGGCATGGTCACACTACACCAACACACCATTATCGCCTCTTCGCACAGCAAAGGGCCATTTACTTACACAACAATCCACATTCTCCGCCCCGCTACTGGAGAACGTTGCCTGTTGTTACACTGAGCACACACACACACACACACACACACACACACACACACACACACACACACACACACACACTGACACACACACACACACTGACACACACACACACACACACACACACACACACACACACTGACACACACACACACACACACACACACGATTAACCGCTTAGTGGGAGAATTTGAATCTTCGCCAGAGTCTATGGACAGAACTGTACTATGGCATTCACAGCTCTACTAATCATTGACAGACTCTTTCGTGCGTACAGGCGCACTCACAAGCGCATCGTTCCAAAACAGTAGTTGGCTTTTTTAAATTCTATTTTTGGTATATATAATTACATACATACATACATACATACATACATACATACATACATACATGTATATAATTATATACATGTATTATACAATGACAAAGACAAGTACGACATGCACGAATTACACGCTTGAACATAACTTAAACAGAAATGGCATTTGGGTAGATTAATTCATGACACAGTCATAGATCAAGGAGTTGGCCGGCTTTATATCAGAGCCCAGTAAACATGGAATATGAGCGTTCCAGCTGGTCATGTTCCCTCTCCGCCGTCCTGGTCTGGTTCCCACTCACACCGTCCACCAGGAGTTCATTTATCAGTCGTCTGAGTCCGTAAATCATTCGTTTCTGATCTGGCCCGCTCACGAGGGGCACCTGGCAGCTTCTGTTTCACCCTGGGATGTGACCCCCGACCTTTACCGGCGACAGGAAGCTCCGTGTGTGAACGCGCCATGGCTGTAATCCAAATTGGGCCCACGGATCCAGTTGCCCCTATCTTTTACCTACCTCCGTCGCAGAAGAGTGACAGAAGCAATTTGTCAGTATCCGCTTCACGGTGCGGCACCGTAGGGGGGCGGGGGACGACCAGTTTGGTGACATTCACCTCAAACACGGCCTCTTAGGGGTGGGGGGGTGGGGGGACCGGTAGTGAGATATCAATTCTTTCAACAGTTCACACAAACACAGACTTCATTTTCCTCCCCCCGAAAGGGTAGAGGGAGGTCGCGGGTTTCCAGTTCGGGTCACTGGCTTTGGGGATTATCAGATATCACTTACTCCCATGGGACTCACGTTTAGTACAATTTAGTTGGGGGAAGAAGGAGGAGGAGGAGGCGGAGGAGGAGGGGGGAGGTGTGACACTGTGACACATGACATCTTTTACGGAGTCCATAGCCACTTGTTTTGGCTGTACTCGACAACGCTAGAGCTGTGGCCTATTGCTGGCGAAGTGGACGTGGCAAAAACACGGCAAAAACTGAAAGTGGACTGCATGACTATCAGGCTGGGGAATTGCTGAGGGACAAAACAGACTGAAACCTAGGCCGGGGTGCAGAGGCAGCGCCCTGCTAGGGGTCTACAGGGGTAAACACCCCACTTATCAAAACAATTTTTAGCATGGTTAAAGGCGTTTAGTCGCCTCTCCTGGCACCCAACAGTAAAAGACTACCATGGTACTGACATGTATGTCTTCAAATATAAAGAAAGACTTTACCATAGGGCATTACATGTATCATGATATATGACTGTGCGTACAGCCTTTTTTCCTGCTTCCTTTTCTTTGGCCGAAACTCAGATTTGTTTGGCTGAAAGGGCAGGAAATTAAGCTGAAAATTGCCAAATGACTAAAAATTCCCCAGCCTGGCATGTGCGCCTCCACCGGCGGACAGTAGTGATTCCAACAACAACAACAACAAGGTAGACGATATCTAGTCCAAACAACTTCAATTTTGGAATCAATACAAATACGGACAGCATTCAGGCAATGCTGATGACAGCCAGTGCCCGTCGGTTCAAAGAACGGGAACTCTTCGTCACAGTGTTGGACTGACACATGGTAAACTGTTATACGGTCTAGTGCCCAAGCCACAGACTCTTTCTTCACGAAGCAGATAAAGGATATGGTCTCTGATAGCTTCTTCAGATCGACTCTGCTGGAGCTTGAAAATTAGATCTGGAAGTGGATTTCGAGATCTGTATTTGGAACTACAGAAAAGTGTAGCTGGAACTTCGCATTCAAAGTTTGTTCATTATGGGGTTTTGTTGTTGTTGTTGTTGTTGTGTGTTGTTTTGTGTTTGCCAACTAAGTACAGACGTGGGCATAGGACAGAAACGGCGCAATCGCTGTCGCCCCCCCCCCCCCTCTCTCTCTTGTTTTTGAATAGGATGTTCATGTATATCGTTAGTGTTGTTTACTGTGTGACTATATTGTACGTATGACGCCGTATTCGCGTGATCCCTTCAACGCTCTATCCTCAGCCCTTTCAGTCATGGGCTAAAAACCTAACTGAAATAATTAAAATCAATGAATTGTCATTGTCATTCTCTGTCTCTCGCTCCACCCCTCCCCCCACCCACCCCCCACCCCATCCCCACCAACTGACGTGCGAGAACTGATGCTCCGACGCGAGTCTCTGTCACGCAAACAACAAGCGCCAAGCACGGCAAACTTGTCCTGCGGCGATGCCACAAAACAGCCAAACAATTTGCGTTCATCGCGCAATAATTCTCACCCGATTTGTCCCGCCCTTGTACCCCCCAGGGCCGCGGAAGATAACCATCGCAGCGTGCTATTAGTTGACATAGTCTCATTAATTCATCGCACCCTCAGGCTAGATGCTTTGTAACATGATTTCATACAGATAACTCCTTGTAAGGCCACGCTTGCTTCCCCTGTATACCTCCAGAGGGCGCAGGGCTTTTTTTTCCGCGGGAGTTTTTCCCCCTCTTCCATTGGGATTGAGGCAGGACCGATTTTCTCAACATCAAATTTCAATCAAAACGTCTATCAGCCGCAGGCTTCTCCAGTCGGCGAACGGCAATTGAAACTGTTTGGGAGCTGCCGAGAGCTGCCTTTCACTTGTGTATAGGAGGTTGATGAAAAAGCAGTCCTGGTTTTTTTGGTCCGGTGTGGTGTAAAGCCGTAAAGCGGACAGCATTACCGCCCATGGCGTGTGAACACAACTCATTTCCTTGGGTTGCTATTCCTAGCCGTGGCATAGAAACACAAGTACTGCCAGGGCTTCCAGCAGACCCGGGCCTGTTTGTCCGTGCAAGCACTTGGCTGTCACATACAACTGCGCCCGCAATTAGGTTGCTTCATTCCGCCTTCAAGTGGTTTTCTCTTTCTCTATCACTCCTTCTTTTCTGCCGCTTTCAGGGCACAGGGAATCTTTAACTTTTCTTGACGGCAAGACCTTGCAGGAGAATGTCAGCCTTCTCCTTCCTCCCCTCGGGGCTGTTTCGATTCAGCCAGCCGCCAAGTGAAACGAGCTGGGCTGGGATGACCGAGTGAAAAGGGTTCTCTCCCCCCCCCCTCCCCCCCCCCCCCCAAACAAGAGCTTGCCATTCATTACCCAGTCTGTTTGTTCTAGGTTTTTGTCAGTTTTCATTTCGGGCCCGAGAAAGAGGGAAGGACATTACAGAAAACTGCTATAGACTTGCACGCCGTGCAGGAGAGGTCCCAGGCCACAATAACAGCTCGGTGCTAAATACTTGCCGCTACCCACGGTTTGCCTTGAAGAAGAGAGAGCTTGATGGGGGGTTCCTGGGAGAAATACTTAGTGCAACCTCTCCAGGAACACTTGGTGACGCTGATGTCGTAGGTTGTTATGCAGAATGGTGCTAAACAGGTGCTTTCCATTCAAACCCAGTTTCATATACACCATGTAAACTGAATGAGTGTGACAGGCTCGTCGTCCATGCCCCTTGAACACATTTCGAGTACAGATGAACTTTTTTTTTTTTTTTTTGCACTGTGTTGTACAAAAAGCAAAGATTAGTCATTAAAGGTTACAAACCAAAGCGTCTTTTTATATATTTAAAAACATATACTCGTAAAACCGAACACGCCTGTCTGTTCAGTGGCGCGCAAACATAAATTAATATATTGCTGCGAAATGGTGTGTGTTCCGGGCTTTTCCTATGCCTCCAGAGAACTGATGGGAAATAAAGTGTCTTGACTTGATTTGTTTACTACATGTGATTACTTCGGTTTTGTTATTCATTCATCAAACTCGGTATGAGGCAACGCTCTTTAGTCAGTGTGGCCGAGAAACGTTCTCTAACCAATGCCGGTCCACTGACACAAAAGAACGGTGGACTATGTTCCGGTTGTCCGGTGCTTCTTCAAGGGGAAGCAGTCATTCTAGCACTTCTCCAAAAAGTCGTGGACGGTGGCTGCAGAGGAATGCCCCTGTCAGCTGTCGGCCAACCGGACAGCATGACTGTATACTACATACATGTAGCATACATGCCCCCTGCGCCAACCTCACGCGTGACCTTGACATTCCAATCAAACAAACGAAAGGAAGAAAGCTTTCTGTCCCCACACGTAACACCCACAACAGCCTATAGAATCAACAGTGCAAGAATCAGCACTCACCAAGCACAAACAAAAGCGTTCTGTCCACGTGTCAGACGTCCAGCTGAGCCGTTACCCGGGGACCAGCAGTGCACTGTCAAAGCAAGACCTCCTCGGGAGGACATTGACTGATAAGTCAAGTGGCACGATGATGAAGGCAGCCGATTGTTTCTACAGCTCGGCGTCAGCCAGTACGACGATTCTACACTGTTCGCTGACAGGTCGGATCCCCGGGACTTATCACTACTTACTGCATGTCAGTCAAATCATAGTGTAGGTATTTGTTTCAAGTATGTGGTTTAACTCTTTGACGACGGAGCGCAATTTCTGACACACGATTTCCTATAGGAAATCGTGTGTCAGAAATTGCGCTCCGTCGTCAAAGAGTTAAACAGTTTTAGTCATTTTGAACAAATCAAGTATGTCGACATCATTCATTATTCAGACGTCACAACATGGACGTACTTTATTTTTCAGATTGCGGAATGGTTGTATATGCACCTTCTCAATGTCTATGATGTATCCAATGAGGGTGGTGGTCATGACATTTGTGCAAGAAATGTGTAATGAGGGCGATATTGATGATAATTATGTGTACGCATTGACATAGCCGCCCGTGATGACGTTAACTGGATTGTATTATGCCTTTAAAGGCCCCCCTGGGTTCAACGCCAGCAATAAAATTTCTCTTGGTAAAAAATCTCGCTTGGAGCCAAATGACCAGTAAAGACAGGGAACGACCACACGCCCTTGATGTGTTCTGGAAGGTGATGTGGCCCGTCCCATGACTCGACTACCCTGTGCCTTCAGCAGCCTTCATTCATTCATTCATTCATTCACATAAAGTTAATGCAGTTCAGTGTAGCTCAGTGAAAGCACCAGTACACCTCCCATACAACAGAAGGGTAAGTAGTTAGCGGCGACCTCAGTAAATACGCCCTAATTTAGATTTAAACTTAAATTGATGCAAGCCATTACGTAGTCCTGCAACTGTGCATTATAAATCAACGGGGAAAGGACTGAGAAGATCAGCGAGACAGCGGTGGGGGTTGATGGAGGAGAGGGGGTGTGGTAGGGGGTGGGTGGGTGTTTGGGAGTTCAACGTCCTTTTCCACCACGAATGGGTGATCTCAAAGACGGGGCACAAATATTTGGCCCCAGCCGGGATTCGAACGGGACGGGTGTAGAAGGGAGGGGGGGGGGGGAGCTGTGCTTATCAAGCACATGTCACGTGAGGGAATCAATACTTAATCTTACTATAGGCGAAATGAATATGCGCGGAATATCCACTGATAAACCACAGGCACGATGCACTTTTATGACAGGTTCACAATGCATCACAATATAACTCGACAGCGGCGTAAACATTACGAGAGAGTGAGCAGTGTAATCAAAGAAACGATGGTCTGAGGTTGGTCTAGCGGTGAGTCATACACCAAACACTCAGTGCCAACAGAAACTAGCCAGCAGTACGTGCAACAAGCACTGGCGTTACACGGTCCACCCTGGGTACTATCGCTGACCTGCAATTGCTAGAGACAGTACGAAAAAAAAAAAAATCACAGACCAGATCGGGATGATGGCCCTTCCTACTAACAGTAATATACAAGTCGTAGTTGAGTATGGACGTTTGAAGAACCGAGACAGATGAATCAGTGAATTCGATTTCGCTTCACTGACTTTGTTAGCGTTTTTAAATGGAAATAGCTACGGTAATGAGAATAGTACTGCAAATGGGTCATTGTATCCTTCGTTGGCACAGCAAAATACATCATGCCATTCACAGTCACAGAGTTCGAACGAATCGGAACGAAACGAACAGCTGCTTCAGTTGCTACTTCCTATTCAGCGAAAGAGACACGAAACCACAGTCCCCACTGCATATTACTTTGTACAGTACTTATTGGTCATTCTCCCTATCCCCTTTCTTCCTGTCTCTTTATAGTTACGGGGGAGCCGGGGTGGTCGAATGGTAGAGCGTTGGACTTCTAATGCTCGGGTCGTGAGTTCGATCCCGGCTGGGGTCACATATTTTGTGCTGGCTTTTTCATCGTTGCCCCGTCTTTGATATCGCCCTATGTGGTGGAAAAGGACGTTAAACCCCCAAACACCCACCCACCCACTCTTTATAGTTACCTGTCCTACCATAACTTACTGTAGTTGACGTCTCCGCCGCACATGTTTTCTGTATTGATGAGCACACTTATAAGTTTTTGACCTGTTGTGCTCGGCCTCGTGAATATTGTGTGAAAGTGTATTATGTATACTTGTTCAAAACGAATAAAACTGTTTAAACCGAAAGAGACTTGGCTACTCCTCAAGAATGCGCACCTGAAGGCAGACAGGATGTAACAAAATGCTAAGCCAAAGCCCGCGATCCGATCAGATTACCGACACGAACGCGACACCTTATCCTGGGTGTATCAACGTGTCATAATATTCATTAATGCTAAATGTGACATCTCCAGGCCCCTCCAAACAGAGGAAGGGGGTAGAGGAGGGGGGGGGGGGGGAGACACGGCGGCGGAAATCTTAACGCCATTATTCAAAACCGGAGCAGGATTCCTCCAAAGTCGGTTGTTGTTTGGGGATCCTCCCGACACACAAAAGGCCTTCGACAAGCATCAAATCGCCCTCCAGTGGAAGTGTGTTAAAATCTGTCAGTGATGATTGATGGGCCCGGCGCGCGTTGTCATGCAAATAGCGTCGTCGGGTCGCTGCGGGTCACGTGTGTCAGGAAATGATGGATGGGGCCAATTTTTATGGGTCTTTGATTATCACCTGGTTACCCTCACAATGCAACGCTTGAGCCGCTTACAAATAAATAGAAAATAATACTAAGAATCCTCTATAAACCGAAAGTGGGTTAAAACTAACATGCTTAAAAGTTTTAAACAGCCCGCCCCCCCCCCTCCCTTAAGAAACAAAAATCCACTTCAGCAGATAATGGCTGATAAGCCTGGATGATGAGTTTACCAAGCAATTTCCGTGTAATATAAGAACTAACGAAGAGGATTGTGTCTCCGAAACACTTTCCCCACTCAGACGAATATGTCTGTATTCGTGAACAGAAGGCCTATGTCCCTATGTGCTGGCGGAAAAACACACACACAACAGGGGTCCCTTCCTGGGAAGGAACTGAATGGGCTGAATGTGTTGCAAAATTTTCGATTACCTGAATTGCTTTTCGTTTCATCCCGTTTCTAATACTCATGAATCACTACACTAACAACAGTAAAACGGTTTGCCCCTTGGGGAAAGTCTCTAAAAGGGCTCCACGTGCTGATGATGAATACCTGAGCACCTTTTCATTTCAGTTTCTAATGGCTGTTTAATCGTCTCTCTTTTTTTCGTCTCTGTGGATCCTTCTGAAGAAGACATCGCCACCAACATAAAGTGGCCGTGCAAAGACCAAAACTAAACTCTTCATTTGTTTGACTCGCCTGAATACGCATAGTCCAACAACCACCTCCGGCGGATCTGTGAGGGGAAAAACTGTTCCATTTGTGTCGCTATAAATACACATTCTTACCCCCTAATGGCTTTTTCATCGCGCTTGTCGCGGTATTCTTTGGAGTGCAAGTTTACCGGGCCTATAGTGCCTGAACACGGTCATGCATCTCGTCAACGTCGGGTCAACAGCATCCTGTTTATTGCAGAAAGATCGAGTTCCCAGCCTCACCTCCGACAAAAGGACTCGCGGGGACCGCATTTTACAGGCGACTGGTCACAGAGGCAACAGTTATACTATCATGCCCTCCAGCCCAGACACCCCCCTTCTCTCTCTCTCTCTCTCTGCAGAATAGCCACTGAAGTACAAAGTTCACTCCTACGGCCCACACGCAGGTGTCACCACAATGCTTTGAGTGTAACAGCACGCTCTTACTATTTTCTAGCAGATGTACCCGGCTTCGCCGAGACTGAATTCCTACGATGGGAGGTAATCGATGCGAAGTCGCCGAACTGAATAATGGCGTTAGTTCCCGACGACCAGTCGAAACGACAGACAGACGATGTTTAGTTATATATTTCGGCATGCACATCATTCTCGAACAATCCAAAAAGTCAGTAGTAGTAGTATAGGCGTCAATTCTACGATGACTATATTTCACAGAAGACAACTTTTGTTATGGAAGAGAATGATGTGCTCGCGAGTGTGCTTACAAGTACGCAAGAAACAGTCTACCCAAATGCTCAGTACAGCTCTGTGCAACGTCTGCGGGAACGTGTGAACGATAAGTGCAAACGGTCAGAAGCTGTCCGACTCGCCGGCACGAGTATATGGCAGACGCTGTCCTTTTTCGGCTCGCGTTTCGGTTTCTGTTCACTCGATGCCAGCATGCGTGAAGCTTGTAACTGTGCATGCGTGTGGTACGATGCTGGACACCCATCAAAACAAGACATGTGGGAAGGTGGGCCCTGAATCAGCAGCGACTGGCGAACTATGCCGATATCCTGTACTAAGCTGGTCAGTGCGTGAGGGCGTAAGGACCAAATTGACCGTGCGGTTATGTGCAGTGTCTGTTTGGGGAACCCTGTCTGGCGAGTGTGCTAGTTTGTAATGATTCTTGTTGTCACGAAAAAAAAACCGTGATTTTCGTGATTTTTGTACTTTTGAGGCCGAGGTGCATGCCAGCGGGCCGCAACAAGAGGCAAGCTGCCAGTGAAGCTAGGACTTTTTTTTTTTTTTTGCGCTGTCGAGAGTGGCAACAGCGACGCGAACCGGTTTGGATGAAGCGGCGTTCTGGCCTAAACAGAAAGTAGACGTGCATTACTCCAGTGAGGCCTCAGCCGAAAGAAGACATTCAATTTTTTTAACTCCTGTCAGGTGCGTGCCCTTGAATGGTCTGAGTGTGGTAATTTTTGTATTTAGATTGAAGCATTTTTAGGGGTGACTATGATGCCTGAGGCTAATAGGGACTATATTGGCATTTTGAGACCTCCTGCATAGTGTGTTCTTTGGCCTCTGTGTGTGTGTGTGTGTGTGTGTGTGTGTGTGTGTGTGTGTGTGTGTGTGTGTGTGGAGGGGGGGGGTCCCTTTGGTAATTCTAGACGCCAGTGCCAGCATCTGCACTCAAGTACATACGACTACTGGTGTTCCAAAACCTTGCCCGTGTCAGTGGAGAGGTCACTTGACGACTCCTCTCACAGGGCTTTGGGACAGGCTGTGTGGCAGGTATCCATTTCAACCAGAGGTATCCCCGATTATGAGTCTGTCTCCCTGTGACAAGTGGACAAAGACCCCCGCCCACGACTGGCCATTGTGTCCTTAAAGCCATCCTCAGTCTCCTCTTGAGGACAACAAACGGGTGGCCTGGCTGGGGAAGCAATAGGGGCTCAAGGTCACAGAGAGAGAGAGAGAGAGAGAGAGAGAGAGAGAGAATGTCAGTGTCTTTTCAGCGAGAAACGAACGATTGTAAAATGAACGGAAAAGTGGTTTTAAAAAAAAAAAACACCAAACAACAACAACAACAACAACAAAAAACCAATAATGATACTGGGTGTCCGACTTGTGCAGGGCTATTATACAGGGAAAAAGGGCACGGATACTTCTAGGTGTCCTAGGAAAAGGTGTCCTTGTAGACGGTGTCCGTCCAAGCACGTTCTACTGTGATGATAATAATAATAGTAATAACCAACCGTCAGTAAAGACAGGGACTGCATGTGGGGCATTTTGAACAAAACCCAGCTAAAAAATCAAGTGATAACCTGCTCCACGACACTGAAACCCTAACGACAAGTAAATGCACAACATGTGTGTGTGTGTGTGTGTGTGTGTGTGTGTGTGCACGTCAGAAAGAACACCGTGTCACCGGGTCTCTTTCCACCCTTAACCCTCCCCCCCCCCTCCCCCTTTCCTCCCTACAAGAAAAGGTGCTCTAATGCCCATTTTTCACCTGAGCTATCGTTCCCTTGCTCCCTGTCTAATGAGCTCCGAGCGCCATCTATCTTAACCTGATAAAGGGTTTTGTGGCCGGCCCTTGTCCCCTGAATAGGGCGCTGAGTCGCCTGACAGGTCCCAAATGCCGATGATGGATGGGGGATATCACAAACAAATTTGTCAGCCCTCCAGGTAAGGGGGGACGGGGTGAGGTGGAGTTGAGGGTGGCTTGAGAAGAGGGAGATAGAGAGAGGTGGGGGTAGAGACAGTAACAGAGACGAGGGAGTGAAGAGGGGAGGGAGGGGGAAGGAGGAAGTACAGGGGCAATGGGAAGGGGGGGGGAGGGGGGCGGATACATTCCTTCACAGGATTAGCGTCACATGCTGCCGCTTTCATTCTGCTGCTACAGGTGCGCCCCCCATACACCCAGCGCTATAATGCCACGCACACAACCTATATTCTCCGCTGAGTCGAGGCGGGTTCCGACACTGCAGCTGCTAATTTCGGCTGAAGAAATAAACTGGAATTCAGTGAAATTGCACGGCAAATACACCGACTGCGCAAAGCACCATTAATTATTTTCTCGGCGCGGCCGGGGATGCAGTTAAATTAAACGTATATTAAAATGCTTTGTTTCACGGGCTGCTCGTAAACTAGCGAGTTCTTAAGCTGCGGTTGTAATATAATCATTAATTACCTTTGTAGTTTCCAGCTTGCCGGGAACACGTGCTCAGTTTATGACCGACTTCGCCTGCAGTCGCCGGAGAAGCTGACGCCCGAAGCCGCTGACCCCCCCCCCCCCATCCCCAACAAGGGTGGGTGGGTGGGTGTTTGGGGGTTCAACGTCCTTTTCCACCACATAGGGTGATATCAAAGACGGGGCAACGATGAAAAGGCCAGCACAAATATTTGGCCCCAGCCGGGATCGAACTCACGACCCGAGCATTAGAAGTCCAACGCTCTACGATTCGACCACCCCGGCCCCCCCCCCCCCCCCAACAAAAAAGTAAGAAAATAAATAAACCGTGTGGGGGGGGGGGGGAGAGGGTTCCCCAGAGAGGGAGGGATGAGGATGACTTTTTTTTTTTTAATCCTTTCATTCGTTTTACTTACCATTTCCTCTTTCTCTCCCACCCCCTCAGTTCTCTCGCTCTCTCTCTGGCCACGCAGCCATCTACTCCATCATATCTAATGGGTCTGCCCGTTTGTTTCCCACATCTATGTGCTAACCTCATCCATTTTCCTTGTCTTCTGGCAACCGATACCGCCGGTTGTTGCTGTCGTAGCTGCTCCTTAGGCCATGCCTCTTCCCCCCCCCTCCTCCTATCCATCCAAGCTCAGTACTTCCACCCCCC
Organism: Batillaria attramentaria; assembly: GCA_018292915.2. NCBI lineage: Eukaryota > Metazoa > Mollusca > Gastropoda > Batillariidae > Batillaria > Batillaria attramentaria. Next base: position 1,457,531 of record JACVVK020000097.1, read on the forward strand.
CCCTTCTTTCCCCCCTTCCTCCATCACATCTCATCATCACCCTCATCACTCACACCCCAATGCACTGAGTCGACTTCTTCGGTGCCTACGCACTGTGCTGAGGTGTGTTCCGAAATGGCACCATCTCTCGCTCGTTCTGCCCACTATGGAGCTGAGAGCCAACAATGACTGCCTGGCGCTACGACTGCAGAGGAAATAATTGTGTCAGCGTTCGTCACCCCTTTCATCTTCATTATAACTGTCACCGTGCTGTATTATTATTATTATTATTGCCTGTGTTAACCTAAACCCTGTCCGACGAGCCTCTCTCTCTCTCTCCCCTTGCGCGGTATAAAGCCCTAAATAACTAATTCTGTGTGTGTGTGTGTGTGTGTGTGTGTGTGTGTGTGTGTGTGTGTGTGTGTGTGTGTGTGTTTTCGGCCGACCCAGCAATAGCTGCCTGGGGTTACTGCAGAGCAAATAATTACGTCAGTGTTCAATTGCCACTTTCATCTTCGTTATGATTTTTTTTTTTCACTGTGACTGTCTTGTATTATTGGCATTATTTTTATTATTGCCTTTGTTAACCCAAACCCTTGGCGACCTGTGTGTGTGTGTGTGTGTGTGTGTGTGTGTGTGTGTGTGTGTGTGTGTGTGTGTGTGTGACCATAATAAGTCGTCATGCACTGCACGGTCCCAGACAATCAGTTTCTCTGGAAAACGGAATCGTAGTTTCAATGGACACGACTCAGGCAGACAGACAAAAACCGTGTGTGGGGAACTGCTTGAAGGCCCTAACTTTAATATTTTCAGGCCCATAGATCGTTTAGAGCTGTTTCTGGTGATATCTAGCATCACACCACTAAATCTGACACACGCACAAAATACACGCACACACAGGCTGGCGGTCAGCTGACTGAAGCCAAAAGGCAGTGGCCGTTGACAGTGTGGTTACCACACCTGACCTTGCAACTGAGTTTTCAGTTCCTCGTTGGCACGGTCATCAAACGTCAGTGTGTTGCATTCGGAGCTCTACTGATCTCTGAGATTATTTTCAGCGCCGGCGCTGGCCGCGCGGCAGTCACAAACACAACCGTTCCAAAACAAAATTCTCTCCACGTAAAACCTGTCACGATAGCAACTGCCTGACTGCATTTTTCAAAACTCCACCCCAACACTACGCTGATCAGGGGTTAAAATGGTATCATGATCCAACAGGAGGAAAGGTGTGTAGGATTTAGCGTCAAAGCCAGGAGCATTTCATCTATAAAGCAGATGCGGTACGATAGGAGTGCCCGGGGACACTGAGGCTCCCCCGAATTTTTTTTTTTTTTTTTTTTTAAAGAAAGGACTATAAGCAGTTTCGTGCATATTGGCAAGATTGTAAGTGCTTCAGAGGAGGAAACATTTTTCGGAGGATACTTCTTTAGTTAGACTAAAATCTGTCCAATTTGGTGCGTTTTGGCGTGATTTTTAGTGCTTGAGAAGAGGAAACACACTATTTGCGGAGAGGAACATTTTTAACCAAAGGTGGAAATCCGCCAAAAGGTGGAGGACCTTAAGCCGCCCTGCTACGTACGTCTCCCTGTGACCCTCTTAAAAAAAAAAAAAAAAAGTCTGAGCACCTATCGTGTTCTGCTAATCCCGTACAACTCCTCTGTCCAACTCCCTTGCTGAGCCATACACAACTCTCTCGACCGCTGGCGGCGACGAACAAACTTGGCGACTGATTTGTGGGGGGCCCCCTGCCCGTCCAACAACACACAGGCAACAATTGCAGCCGCGAGATGTAAGCTGGACTATCAAACCGCCATAAACATACGCCCTTCCAAAGCCATTGCCACCGACCCCGATAGGAGGTGTACAATAACTCATGAAAAAAAAAAGTGCATCGTATTAACATTTAAAAGTAGTGGGGGCACACCCACTCACCGACCCACTCAACCATCGTAGAGTAACAAAACTTGGGGAATCTTCCGAATGTGCAGCAATGAAGTTCCGTATAACTAGCACAAAGCTCCTACGTGGAGCCGCGATAGCCGAGTGGTAAAGCGTTGGACTTTTGATGTGCGGGTTGGACTTTCGATGTTCGGGTCGAGACTGAGTTCGAATCCCTGCGGGAGCCAATTATTTGTTCTGGAGTTTTCCTCGTAGCTCCGTCCTGGATATCACCCGTACGTGGTGGAAAAGGACGCTAAACCCCCACACACGCACCCACTCACCCAATTCAGTCTATCCCCTGTCTTGGCATCTCAAAGTATAACAACTTGGACAGACTGGTTTCCCTTCTTTTCCCAATTTTCCTAAAAAGTCCAGAATTCTGCTAAGTCACTCATTTCATTCAACAAGTCTTGCCTACTTCGTTAATGCCTCTATCCTGCAAAACGCAACGCAAGCACACTGCAACTATCAGCAACAACAACAAAAGAAAAAAAAAGTTCTGTCTTCAACACCCAAAATTGCTGGCAGTAATTGAATACGTACATCTTTTTTGCCTCAAACGTAAATTGTTTAAAGGATACTGGGATGGCAAGCCCCTGCTGTTAATCTCGCTTCATCTCCGTCTCTCCGGTCACAAATTGGCTTCGTTTTTTCGAATTTACTTTTCCCGTCTCCGTTTTCAGGTGTCTAATCCACAAACTTCCAGCAAAGCCCAGAAAAACAAACGAACACATGTCATAGGACACCCCCCCCCCCCCCCGCCTTCCCTCGCCGGCTGTTGTAATCCGTCTTGGCAAAACGGACTGCCTGGAGTTCTTGCCACAGACTTCTTGCCTTTTTTTTCGGGTGGTGGAGAAAACATAACCCTCGTCAGTACCGGGACTTCAGTATTTCGACCGTCATTTGCTGAAACGGACTAAGCGCCACAGATCCCAAAAGTGCTTTAAAGCCCATTTGACGTCTGACGGTAGATTCAGTTGTGAGTTTCCTGCACATGTGCGTGTTGAGAAAAGGCCTTTCATCTGTCTGCAGCATTCACAGTGGATTAACCCAGATTGGAATACGCCAACCTATCAGGAGTGCCAGTCTTCAGGACTCGACCCCTTTTTTTCCCCCACTGAGGCAGAGACACTCCGATCAGTGTCAACAAATGTCATCATAGTTGCTCAAAGTTCGCTAAAACAAACAAAGCACCTTATACACATATAGCGTAGCGGCCGGTGCGTGAAGGTCCATGAAGAAACGGCCACGATATTCGATTTTCGCTTGTCTGTGTTTTTCCACTCCATTCAGTCGCTTGGTCATAATGTTGAACCGGGACTTTCAGTCTCTGAAATCAGGTTCACCCGCGACTGCTTGTAACTGGTGTGTGTGTGTGTGTGTGTGTGTGTGTGTGTGTGTGTGTGTGTGTGTGTGTGTGTGTGTGTGTGTGTGTCTGTGTGTGAGTGAGTGAGTGAGTGAGTGAGTGAGTGAGTGAGAGAGAGAGACAGACAGACAGACAGAGACACAAAGAGACACAGACAGACACAAAGAGACACAGACAGACACAAAGAGACACAGACAGACAGACAGTGTTTTCTCGCTTGCTTGCTTTCAAATGGTTAACAAGACACGGCACATGATCTACAGCTGCTATCCACGGTAGCCCAAAGGGTCTGTCAGTAAACGCGATACCTTTCAAAACGAAGCGTTTGAAAGCGACACACAACAACAGCGCAGCAATATGTAAGCGGCGAATTTACCCCAGATGTGTGACTGTGCTAGCCGTGAGAGATAATGTATACTTCGTGACGTAGGTTTTGCTCTTGTTTCACACTGCATAATTATTCCGTTTCAGCAATGTGTTAAAGAACGAAATGGATTTCCTACCTGAAGAGGTACAGGTAGACAGCTGACGCCACGCTGAACAGCAGCACCTGAAACAAAAAGAAATCGAGATACAGAATGGCCAATTAACTCGCTTCACAATGGCGGGGAATGCTAATACAACGACACAAATTAAGAGACACCAAACCTCAATAAATGTCACACAGTCTACGCCGCAAAGACAAAGGATCAGAACAACATACGTGTGCAGGTAAACACAACCATATACAAATGGGAAATCATCTGCACGTATTACAATGTACTAGTGTTCACTTTATTGGAGCGAAAATGATGTTCCCGTTCCCGGGGAACGTGAATCCTTCAGTGATGACCGATGACGATGATGATGATGATGATGATGATGATGATTGGTTGGTTTGTTTTTTGTTGTTGTTGTTGTTGTTGTTTTTTGTTTTTTTTGTTTGTTGTTTTTTTTGGGGGGGTGGAGGGAGGGGAATAACGTCCTTTTCCACCACATCCGGTTGATATCAAAGACGGGACAACGAGAACAAAGCTAGCGCAAATATTTGGCTGCCAGCTGGAGCTTGCGACACGAGCACAGACAGTCCAACGCTCTACCACTCGGCTCACCTGACGATGATTATGACGATGATGATGTCAATAATGATAACGATAATGACGACACTAATGGTAAAGATAATGATGATAATAATGATGACGATAATGACGACGGCGATGATGACAATAATGACAACGACGATGACGACAATGATAATGATGATGACAATAATAACGATAATGACTATAATGAGGACGATGATGATGACAATACTGACGATGACGACGATAATAATGATAACGATAATGAGAAGGTTAGTGATGACGACGGTGATGACAATAATGACGACCATTGATTTTGACAATAATGAGATAAAGATAATGATGATGACCACTGATTATGACACAAATGATAAAGATAATGATGACGATGATGATGACAATGATAACAAGGAAGATAATGATGACGTTAGTGATGACCGTAAATGATGGTAAAGAAGATGACATGCTACGGCTCCACCCTAGTATGAGATGGGCAGTGAAAACAAACGCACATGGCCAGTCCCGTCCATAGCTAAATTCAACCCCTGAAACCAAACACAAAGAACCTGTCTCGCTTCAAATAAATTGCAGACAGTACCAAAAAAAATAGCCTCCCCAAAACAAGACTTTCTGTATCTGTCAAAACATGTGCGCCGGGCATAATCATGGTCAATGAATCATTCTAACCAAAGTGTCACACAGGCAACTGATAAGCCGACAAAACAGGGAAAACTCTCTCACAAAGGGGAGCAGCTGCAACGGTGTATGAATCATGAATCACCCCTTTAAACTCCACAACAAGCAGACATGCCGAGCAGTTGTTGGTGTCGATGCGCAAACGACGAGGGAACATCAGAATGAACAGTAGTGACACGTTTACCAAGCTTCAACGGCCAAGCCTATTATCATGGACTACATAAAAAAAACAGCCAAAAAAAAAAAATTGTTTTAGCAAACCAAATGCCGAACGTCTAGGCACCAGCTACCCACTAAATAAAATGCCATGAAACAGTCGGGGAGCCAGGATAGACAAACGGTAGAGCGTTGGACTTTCAATGCCGCTCGGATCGTCAGATCGAATCCCGGGCCGTCTGGGGCCAAATGTTTGTGCTGGCCTTTTTCTCGTTGCCCCGTCTTTGGTATCCATACGTGGTGGAAAAGGACGTCAAACTCCCACACACCCACCCACCATAAAAAAGTCTATTAACTTTTAATATTTATAGATACATGTACCACCTAGACCTGTCAGTTACTTGATCGTTTGCATCGTCAAACGGTACTCTCTCTCTCTCTCTGGGTGCTTGCTGTGCGTGCATGCGTGCGTGCGTGCGTGCGTGCGTGCGTGTGTGTGTGTGTGTGTGTGTGTGTGTGTGTGTGTGTGTGTGTGTGTGTGTGTGTGTGTGTGTGTGTGTGTTGGGAGGAGGGGGGTGAAGAAAGATAATGTATTTCCGTTATTCAATTTATCCCAAAAAAAAGTTGGTCACAGAAACGATGCTTATGTACGCCTTGTAAAGAACCATACTGTCATCATAATTATGCAAGGCGTCCCATAGTTCTAAATACAATGCAAAGTGAAAGGAAGCTACCGCGGATCCGGGGGAAACAAAAACAAGTTAAGGGAGATAATCTTCCCCTCCATCAATTTAACAAAACACTACAACAGGCTGCCACACAAGCAGAGGGCAATAATTTCAGTGTCAGCCCAACCACCACGAGGGTAAACCACGTGACTTGAGAAGGTGTCTACCACTGGCGAGAGATGACAAAATAGCACTTTTTCTGTAAAAACGGAATGGCACGTTTCCACGGGGGGGGGGGGGGGGGACCACAGGAAAAGTGCCATTTTAAACCGAAGGTGGGGTGTTTGGGGGCTTTTTGCCGATAAACTGCGATTATGTCATCTCTGGCCAACGAGAGATGCCTTCTCGTATATTCCATTCTCTTCGTACATCTTCAAGTCACGTGGTTTCCCTCCGTGCCACGGCCAGTGTGCAGTGCGTTGTGTTGACGAATCTTGCGCGAGTCGAGCGGAGCGGCTGGTCCTAACGACACGTCGTCACAAAGGAGGGAAAACTTACGCAAACACCGCGCACCGTGGCAGATACAGATTATCACAGGTGTGTGCGCCACCCCGCCCACTTGTCATTGACATTTCGAGGGGGCAGCCCCTCCCCTCCGCTCTCCGCCGCTGGAAGAGAAAGTGGGGAGAAGGCTCAGCGCGAGCAAACACACCCCTCCCACTCCGTTTATCTTTCGAATCTTTGGCAAATACATGTACTCGCCAGCAAACCCCTGTGAGACGAGGCATTGCACTTTCCATTTCAGGCCCCGGGCCTCAAGACCACGCAAAAATGTGCGTGTCAATTCCCCCCCCCCCCCCCCCCTCTCTCTCTCTCTTTACCTTTTCTTTACTTTTCTTTTCTTACTGTCAAGTCTAGCGTAGACACCAGGCCCGGGTCCTATTGCAAACACGCGAAATCTAGCGGACGAAGCTGACAAAACGATTCCCCTCCATGCATCCCCGTCTGTTTTGCTTGCGCCCGGGCCAAAGGAGCGTTCGCCCTGTTGCAGATTAGCAGGCTGAAAGAGGCAGACACAGTTGCTTCCGTCTTCAGTTGTCTCTGGTTTTTACAGTTCTAGCTAGAGCCGAATCCGGCACAGGTAACGAACGGACTACGGCCGAATCGTCATCGACTTCTAACGAGAGACGCGGTCCGGTACAACTCCAGGAATACAAAGAGGGGAGCAGGGGTGGCCGAATGGTAGAGCGTTGGACTCTCAATGCTCGGGTCGTGAATTCGAATCCTGGCTGGGGACAAATGTTTGTTCTGGCCTTTTTCTCGTTGCCCCGTCTTTGGTATCACACTTACGTGGTGGGAAAGGACGTTTTAAACTCCCAAACACCCCCTCCCCCACCCACCCACCCACCCCCCAGGAATACAAAATTAGACGCCTGTAATTCCAGATTCAATCAGATTCATTTTTCAGAACAGATCCTTTCCTTCGTTGTTGTCATCCACCGGTCTTCTGCGTTTAAATGTAGTACTGATGGTCATGATTGCCAGATCTGGGGTTTTAACGAGAAACGCACCCGACACCACTGCAGAAAAACACAATTAGACGTCTCTCATTCAGGATACAAGACTAATTTTGCAGAAGATATCATTATCCTCGGTGTCGTCACCCGTCTTCTGCGTTCAAAAAATCAATGTAGTATGGTCATGGTTGCCAGATCTGGGGCTCTTGGTGACTATGGCAGTTTTCCGTAAATCGTTTGCATTCCCCCAAGAGTCACCCCCCGCCCAACACCCCCCCCCCCCCTTCCAGGTCTGCTCCTGTTGCCGAGCAGCCAAACGGTGGACCGTCATTGTTAAAAAAAAATCATACTGCATACAACATCTTACGATACCAGATCGGAGTAGCACCTTCATCATGCCCACTTTTTACCTTTACACGTAAAACTGATTCATGCTGATTCTGTTTGAGCTCTTCAGTCAGCCTGCAAAATGACCAGTGTGGCACGACTGACAGTGTGAAAGCAAGTCAGAACAGCAAGTCAGAACAGCAATGTGGGCAAGAACCCTACAGCCGCAAAGCTTCGACAATAAAGATCTTGATCTGAGTCCACCTTGTGTCTCGGACTGGGCCCGCGGTCATGAATCTTTGAACAATTTAACATTTCATAAATCATAACTGATATGCAATAATAATGATTATACTAAAACAAGGGAGGGAAAAAGGCCTCGCCGAGGCGGTGGTAAAAGCCCCTGCCTAGACATGTTTCATTTCTAGAGGCTCTCCCACTTCTATAGTACTTCTACAGTGCCTGCTCTCACAGGAAACGATTCACAGTGCTGAAGCGCGCGTGCACACACACACACGCACGCACGCACGCACACACACATAGGGTACTAGTCTGCCTGGTGGACTCAAAGCCGGTCGTCCGGACGGCCAGACGCCTGCCGCTGTTCGCCTAATACACTGTTACGAGCGGGTTTTCACTTTACTATCGAACTGCTGTTCCTGCCCTACCGCTTATATTGCCCGTGATAATAAATTTCTCCCTCAACAGGCTGTAAACGTCAGCTGTCACGCAGATCCTGTCAAAGCGGGTATCTGTTTCCATTAGTCCTGGCGACCTTAATTTCTTCCGTTTGGGACCGGAATTTCTAGGTTCATAAGGCTTCACAGGATCTAACTTACGTCTGGGGAAGTTTCGCGTGCGCCTGTACGCTCGAAACTGTCGTAACGATTAGTAGAGCTCTGAATGCGAGACAGCACCGTCTACAGGCTCTGCGAACTCAAATTCTCACTCCTACTCAGCGGTTGATCGTGCAGCAAGACCTGTGGCTGTCCCCTTCAGTCCTTGATATCCGCGTCGCGGTGTGAGGCCTTCGGCTGTTGGCTTAGTGCCAGCCTGTGAGATGCTGTCACTGTGCAGGTGTCTAACTTGAAGTGGCTCGATGTTAGACACAGCCGTAAACAGCTCAGAACGTTATGTGTGCATAAAAGTCTTCAAAGCTGATACCATAAGACAGGTAGCACATCTCCCACCCCTGGTAGGCCAACAATCACTCGCTGCCCTCTGACCCTTCCATCTGTGACCTTTCACCCCTCTCGCGGTGGAGACCATGTGAAAAACAACAGACGCACAGGTGTTTTTTTTTTTTTTTTAATGGTATTCTACCTGTTGGACGGATTTAGCGGGAACAGGAAGGGTACAGCACTGGGAAAGACAGGGAACGGCAACTGAACTGCACTTGTCAAAGAACTATCATCACTGGGTGTACTGGGAAGGTGGTAAGGTGGGGGGTTGAGGGGGAGGGGGGTGTCAGAGGGAGGGAAGGCGGTTCTATCAGGATGGTGTTCGAAGAAAAGCCCTGAAGACAGCAAAGAACGCACCGTGGAAGGCTTACCTTTGTCAGGTAACCATAAACGATGAGGGTGGGGTACTAGTACGAGGGCGGGGGGGGGGGGGGGGATGAGAGGGGTCTGTAGTCAGAAGCTGTAAACAAGGGGCCTAATAAAACAGACAACTCTAGTTACAGAGGAAAGGGGGTGGGGGAGGGGGGGGGCATAGAGAAGTCAAGGCGGGAGGAAGGGGGGGGGGAGAGAATCAAAAGGCAGTAAAGAATGCACGATAAATGGACTACCCTTGTCACAGGGCTATCATCAGGCCCCTAAAAATACTGGGGTAGCGAGGGGTTTGTGCGCCGTGCCCCTATTTGGGTGACAGGTCGGATTAATATGATAAAGAAAAGAGCACCGCGGTTCGTTTCCTTGGCAGTTATGGTTCTGAGGCCCAAGTCAAGTGTCTTCACACACACGCCCTGTTTACCGGGCAGTCAGTGGTGAACGACTGATGCACATTAGTCTGACAACGACAACGGTTACTAAGTAGTCGTCTGAGGCAGTGTTCTGGGGCACCCCTCGGTGTTCACCATGCAAACAAATGATCAATCGCACAAATCACAAAAATCGACCAGAATGGTAAATGCTATAACAATCGGTCGCAGCTTCAAGAATTCCCCCGAACCATTTCTGGGATGCCAGTGTAATACGGCAGATGTACTCCCCCGGCTCGTTAGACTCAGGGGCACTTCTAGCCTCAACCTGCATTGATCCAGGGCACTTCCAGCTTCAAGCTACGTAGACCTGGGGCACTTCTAGCCTCAAGCTGCATTGATCCAGGGCACTTCCAGCTTCAAGCTACGAAGACCTGGGGCACTTCTAGCCTCAAGCTGCATTGATCCAGGGCACTTCCAGCTTCAAGCTACGTAGACTTGGGGCACTTCTAGCCTCAAGCTGTTAGCTGCGGAACAGTCAGTCTTTGTTGCTTGCGCGGCGTAAAGCCCTAAGTAAATAATTAGCCTCAAGCTGCTCAAGTTTGACCTGGGGCACTTTTAGCCTTAAGCTGCGTAGACCCGGGGCAGTTCCGGTCTTAAGCTGCTTAGACCCGGGGCACTCAACGCTTGAGAGTACACCCTGCGCGTTATACTAGAACAGCCGAGGTGGCAGAACATTGAACTTTCAATGTAAAGGCTTGCTTTTTCCTCGTTGCCCCGTCTTTAATATTGTGGGAAAAGACGTTAAAAAACCCCAACAACAAAAAACAAAACAAAAACAAAAACAACAACAAAAAACCTCACAAAAAAACAAAATAACAAAAACAACCAAACAAACAAAACAAAAGGAACAACAACAACAAACAAACAAACACAACAAAACAACAACAAACAAGAAACCAAACGACAATTAGCGGTAACTGCGATGAGTGAACGAACAACCTGACACAATACAAGCCCATTCTTATGACATATACATGTACTATCATATTATACAGATATACTATCATATTATATTATTTCTCCCACAGACACAGTTGATTTGTGCGTGACATTATTATATGATCAACTGGCAATAGCACAAACGACCTGTATCATAAGGGAACCCATTCATCAAGCCCGGCAGTTCTGCATTGCAACAACCATGTCCAGTTCGTCTGCATGAACTAAAGCCCAATCCGTCGGGAAGAACCCGGGGTCCCCATCTACTCTAGTGTACGTTCATTTTGCAGACTGTACGAGATCAACAGCCACAAGCACACGCAGACAACGAGACCAGCCAAGTAAAGTTCGAACTCATCCCTGACTAGCCTTTGAAGACAGTCTGGTGGAGCAGATACCCCTCTGGGTATTTTTGTTTGGGTTTGTTAACTAACGAGAAAACATCCCGCCTCGAGACGCGAGGCTGGCAAAAGTGAAAGGGGAGGCCACTCTATCAGCGGAGCAGCAGGGAGGTGGTGACAAGGGCAACTAATGAGCTGCGAAACACAAGGCGTCCGTCAGCGGTCCACGCCTGGCGTTTCGTTCGTATCCCCTGTTCACAAAATTCCTGCAGAACTTCTCTGGCATCGACTTGCAAGACAGCTAGTATTGTAGGGACGCTTCCAAAGATGATAAGGACTTCTCCTGCTCTTCACCTCGGCCCTGGCCAAATTTGGGAACGCGGCTACCACTTCAGCTGTAAATGAAGTGTACTTGTCGGTATTCATATTTTTTGAGGTGGGGGAAACTTACGTTGACGGACAGTGTTTGACAAGTGTTTTCAGTTTCACGCCATGCAAAAGAAACTTGTGACTCCTCAAAACTGTTCGTTGATGCTTGTAAACCAGACAGCAAACTTGAAAGATGAGCGACTTCAAAGCCGGCACCGTCAGCCAAAGTGTCGTCATTGAAAAAAAAAACAAAAAAAAAACCGAACGATCACTAGAAATTGAATGCAGACTGCGAGAGGGGACTCCAGTGACGGTTTGCTAAGTAAACGTAGCGTGGATCTCCCAGTGTCTTCTGAATCTTTTGTTCTCTTTCGAATTCCCTTTGGGAACTGCTGCGTATTCGATTGGCCCCGGGTACGTCTGGCGTACGCAACAAGCACTCCAGAACCTTTTTTTTTTTCGGTCCACTTCGAGCACACGTTGTGTTTACTCTGTTACGCCAGCACCAGGTCGAAGAATGATGCCTATGCAGCATCCATCAAAACTGCCTGACCCGGAGGTTCTCGCATTACTGAACAACCGTGTACTAATCGAAAGAAAACATCACCTTTTAAAAACACTTCCCCATCTCCCCCCCCCTCCACACACACGCACACACACATCCCCAACCCCGTTCGCCCCAAGTTCTCGCGTCAGTAAGTGTTCGATAGGCAATTTCCCTGGAACTTCCGAGCAGCAACAGAACGGTTCCTACACTTCCAAAGCCGGCTCACCCCCAACTGATTACATCACCAGGACGCTTATAACCTCTTCACGCGAGTCTCCGCTCCCTCGCTGGCTATATGAAGGGCCCCTTAGGCCAGGACTGTCAAACAGGCGATATAAGTGTCTCCCGAACCCATCCATCAGCCAGCAAATTGACTGACGGCTCGCTCCTCCGCCGGCTAATTAATGCGTTATGACAGCTGCCATAATCAGCTTGTGAGTTAGAGCGACTTGGCCGGAATGCGGGTTGAGGCTGAGGGCACTTGGGGACGCGAGTCAAGCATACGTGCACAGGAGAACGGCCTCTTCCTGTCGGTTCAAGAACTGTTCCACGAAATGGCATGTTCCGCTGTCTTTTACCCCCCCCCCTCTCTCTCTCTCTCTCTCTCTCTCTCATCAGTTTTAACAGCGGGATCGTCGGGGAACGCTCTGGTGCTCTGGCCGGTTTAAAGAAATGTGTAAAATGACTGAAAGGGGGGGGGGGGGAGAGAGAGAAACGAGTACAAAACGTACCACCAGTAACCTTGATGGTCATACAATATGGCTAACCTCAAATTTCCGCATAAACAATAACGTATCAATAAGGTAATTTTGAATCATGATCCCTGCCCCCCCACCCCGTACCCCCTTTCCCATCTCCCCTACAACATACACGCTCTTTCCAAGTGTTTCCTTTAGCCAGCCCCCCCCCCCCCCTTCCCCGGCATTCAATAAAAAATAAAACCCATAATGGCCATAATTGTTGCATGCACCACCGGGAAAAGTTCATGGCACAACTGCCCAATCCCGATTTACACTACAACTCCAACTTACCAACAGAATGGGGAACGGAATCAGTAAACGGGTACAATTACACACTTTAGGTTTACTAAACAGAAGCGGGTGAAAACACAGCGGGGGTCAGGTTTATCTGAGCTGGAACATGACGTGAGATTTGACTAGGGATCAAGACCTTACAGGCAGGGACAAAATTTGACTCCAAAGTAGACCTCCTGTGACTGAAGCCGTAATTTGTTGTTTTTTTTTGTTTTTTTTTTTTTTAATGACACCCCCCCCCCCCAAAAAAAAAAAAAAAAAAAAAACAACAACAAAAAAAAAAAACCCAGGATACTAGTGTCTGCATAAACAAATAAAACGCTTGTAAATAATTGTCTTCAGCAACAGGTTATTTCAGATTGGTCGAGGTCGGCAAAGACACGGGGGAGGTCATCAGGGCCCGCATGTAAAAGTCTGGGTTAGAGGGTTTAGCCGGCCCCGGATTAGGGTCTAACATCGAACTAAACTAGCTCTAGGGTTAAATTTTCTGTAGTTTTTTTGTTTTTTTTTTTAAATCAGGAAGCGGGTCCATTCCAGCAAGGTGCCTAAGCCGTTACAGAAGGATTTTTGTCTTTCTTTCTTCGCTTCCATTTTTATTTAATTGTGTTTTGGGGTTTCTTTTGTCCTAGTCTGGGTCAGGCCAACAGCCATGGGTTAAATTAACCTCGAGCGGACCCAGACAGTCCTTTTTTAATTTTTGAAAGGAAATACCCCTTGAAGAAAAGAAGGATAAAGAAAATAGCCCGCAGGATTACAAAAACAAATCAAACCGATTTCGTTGCCGGAGCCCTTGCAGTACGATACAGCCACAAGGGATTTTGTGTTTTCTCATTGCTGCCTCAGTGACAAGCTGGAAGAAAATCCCCCGTGAGATGTAGGAGTCTCGGAGACAGCGTGACAGGTGATCGTCGCTGCTGTCAAACGTGTCACCGGAAAATCTGAGGGCTTTGTCCACGCAGTCCAGGGGAGACCGGCCAGCGGGTCAACAGGTGCCCTGCACTACCTGATATCACGCGTGGCACGACCATGTACGAGCGAAAGTTTACGATGTGGAAAAAAATCCAATTTTCTACGAACAGTATCAGTGCTGGAATAGTTGCATACTTCTAAAAACGGGGAAATGAGAAAGTAATTCCCCCCCCCCCCCGCCTTTTTTTTTTTTGAGGGGGGGGGGATAAAACTAAGGTGTGCGATAACCTACTCTCTTCCATTAACAACGCAACACGTCTGATAGCGCATTTGGAAGACCAATGCGACAAATATATCACAGCAGAAGAGACGACGACGAAGAAGAATCAATGACAAATATCAAATTTCTCTTCTGACAATCAGTGAAACTCGACACACACTTAACGCAAAAGTCGACAACCCTCAAAATAACCATGATTAAAACGCCACAAGCAATCAGTGTATCGGATACGTTTCGTTCCTAAATATTAATATAGGAACCGTTTCAAACTTCAATCGCATCTTCATTTTCTTCTTCTTTCTTTCTTTTTCCTTCCTTTCTTTTCCGTCGTTCTGGTATCAGGAGGGAACCTGATGCGTTGCAACAACCGCGCCCAGCCCGTCTGCATGAACTAAACCCAGTCCCTTGTTAAGGAGTCGAGATCTCCATCTAGTGGACATTCTCATTCTTCAGACATTTTGTAGGAGATCAACAACCACAAGAACACGTATACAACAGGCTGGAGTTTTGGTTGGTTCCGCTGTCGTTTGCTGTGCGTGTTCGTCCGAAGTCTCGACAGATCGTCAAGTGGACAAAGTCAGTAAAGTGATCCGTATGTGAATACCAGGATGCTGATTTATATGTATATATATAGGGTAAGCAAGTACAGCTGAGAGCGCTACCCAGATCTAAGAGATGTGTGCTTTGTATGCCACTGGACAAGTCCGCCTTGCCCTATATCGGCTACAATATATATATATTTTATTATTATTATTATTATTTTTATAATGTTCCATGTAATATTGACGATATATTTCTCAAATGATACATTCACGAAAACCGCACATCGCGCTCCAGTGACGAATGCTTACACCAATCAGCAGCGACAGAGAATCGAAGAGCCCGGTTCAGGGTGTGGCATAATGAGAGGGTCCAGGCAAAAAGTGGTCATTAGAACCGCGACAGCGACAATTCCCACCACCTTCGATCATAATAATGATAGGTTCCGTGACAAGTTCTGTTCGCGAATCGAACGCGGCGAAGTGGTCACGGGACGTCGAGTGCCATTCATCGAGATCTGAAACCGCTTGGCCGGTGTTTCTGTTTCAAGTTTGCATTATGACTCACGAGCAACGTTGCCTTCAGTTTGAATGTCTCATTTCAGTGATAGCCACTAATGCATTTTTCTGGTACGCAAACGACGTAAAGTGTTAAGTTCCTAACTTATTTCACAGTAAGACTGTGCAGCAGGCGTAATTTGTTATGGAGATGTTCTGTTCATATAATTCATACCAAAGAAATGTTATACAGGTCTACCGGTGGACTTGTTTTTCTACACGGAAAAGTGTTTTCTGGTTTGGTCTGATTAAGGTGACAAGAAAACAAGTTTATGCTCAGAACTGCTCTTTCAATTATTATAGGCAAGGAAAAAAACAAACAAACAACAACAACAACAAAATCATCATCAAAAGAAAGTAACTCTCTTGATCAGAAAGCAAACTTGCAATGATTATGAACTTCACAAATTTCCCTGCACCATTTCAAAATTAAAACCGCATCTCCGAGGCCATCAGTGCTGCCACGTGGTTGTCACATCACAGCAACGCCCTCCGGCAAGTTGAGAAGAACCCGCTCTATCGGTGAATTCGATCGCGCTGTGCCTGTGGCAGCCTCCCTCGCGATTGCATCCCCGCCTCAGATCCCGCGTTCCCTCACACACGTCTCTCCGTATGATTGACAGTAATAACGATGTGACAGGCGGGTTGTGGCACGCTTCAGGCCCGCAATACCTGGAGATCTTCTCGAAAGATCGAAGAAGGCTGGGCTCCTTTCTGTGGCAACGTCACCAATTCTGGCTGTCAGTCTTCTGGGACACTGGGTTCTAGAAGATTCTGTCACATTCTATACACGGTCGTGCAGTTTCCAATGGACATAATGGACATACATAGTTTTTTGCAGTCTGGTCAATATTTCGGCTGAATAAATGAGAGGTTGGTGTTCAGATACGAAAAGCAATCGATATACTTTTGTGTCTGGACAAAGCCTGCAAAATCCTTGTGCTGATGACTCGAACAGGTTTCGACACCATCCTAAAGTCTTCACCATGTGAACCGTAAGTATAATGATTATCTGATCAGTCACCGTTAGGTCAACACTACGCTACATTCAGCATACATTCTGCCATTAATCTTTTCCCACGTAACTCCGGTTAAGTCTATGAACTTCTCAAACGCCCTACAAAACAACACTGCCACCCACCCACCCCCCCACCCCCCGCATAAAAAAAACACAAATAAAAAACACGAGGAGATATATACGCAGTAAATGCGTTTAGATTGGAATCTAAATTTTTTAAACCCTTCCTAATGCACTGCACTGACTGTGCCCCCATTGTGCAGCTGCCTGGGGATTGTCTTTCCCTGAACAACAAAAAGTATCTGTTATCATCTCCCCTGTGGCCTGTTGCTCCCCTTTCTTCCGTTTGAGTGACGTTTCCTTGTGTGGTGTGCACTCTATTGTAAACCAGACTCCCTTCGAGAAGACAAGAAGACAAAACTGTTTTGGTTATAAAGCCGCTACCTAAACACGGCCTAAACAACGCAGGGGAGATACGGGTTTAGGACCAAACCTTAAAATCGAGTTAACCTGAACAGAGCCACATAGACAGGAAGTATGGGATGCAGGAAACTGTTGCTGATACCATCCCCCCCCCCCCTCCCCCCCCCCCCCCCCCCCCACACACCAAGAAAAAAACATCTAGCATTTTTACCATTTGTTCATTGTTAAAAAGTTCCCAAGAGGACAGTCAGGAAGTAGATACATAAACAGTTGCTGATCCTATATAAATATTTTTAATTCCTCAAACAACAAAACATATGAAACAAAATCACTGAGGACTTCAACACTTTGTTCACTGTTAAAAGTGTCTCGTGCAAAGAAGAGCGCTGGTAAGTCGTAAGTAAATAACTAAATAAATAAATAATACATCGCTCAATAGGTAGATAGATAGATAGATGAAATGTATAACTTAAAATCAAGATGAAATTAAAAGAATTAAAAACATGATTTACAGATTTATAAACACAATTTCACAAATTATAATAAATTTAAAGAACTGAAATCAAATTAAAAGAAGCTAAATAAAATTTAAAGGATCAAAACAAAACTAAAGGAATTACAGTAAGATTTAAAGAATTCAAACAAAATTGAACCAGAATAAACTAAACTAAACAAATACGCACTGATATTACTCATTTCCGCCTGTTCCCGATGACCCGGTAACGATAACTGTTTCGGTTTGCAGGTTTGAACCTCTTTGATGTCTGAGTAAGATCAAACAGATACAGTGCATATTTCAGCCGACAGTCTGGGCGGCGTCTTTCATACCTAGCTGCACACTTTACTTCATGTTGAGTCTCGAAAAACAATCTTTCAAACAAGCAGCAGGGCTGAGAAACTTCAGCCATTCGTGAGTTTGGACACTTCCCAAAAACACGGCTCCGAGTCTTCTTTCTTTTCCCGGCCTAACCAGCGTTCCTCCTCCTCCCCCCCCCCCCCTCTCTCTCTCTCTCTATCTCACACACACACACACACACACACACACACACACACACACACACACACACACACACACACACACACACCAACGGTCCGTCATCAAACGCGTACGTCATCTGCAAAATACCTGCAGTTTGTCTTGCCGTCTTTCATTGGCTGTTTCCACTGGGTACGTCTGCAAAGTCCGTTAGTGCCGCTACCAACGGTACAGCACCGCCGACACTGCGTGTTCGAGTCGTCTACAGAGACTGACAACCGATGCAACATGTGTCAGAACAATCACATCGCCGATTCATTATGAGCAGAAAAATGAAAAAACCGATGGCTTCTGGAAGATCAGCCGGCAGTACGCTGCTGTGAGCATTTCACAAATGCACGGTTGATGAGAAATATCTATACATAACTATGCATGAACGGGCACATGTCTTATTTAATAATAATAATAATAATAATAATAATAGGTATCTGGTTCCAGCTTGTCCGGTGTCCGTGGGAATACATGCGTGGGTCAATTCGATCAAGAAAATTTCAGAAGCCAATCAGAGAAGCACAGCTGATGACAAATATCTATACATAACTATGCATGAACTGGCACATGTCTTATTTTTAATAATAATAGGTATCTGGTTCCAGCTTGTCCGGTGTCCGTGGGAATACAAGCTTGGGTCAATTCGATCAAGAAATTTTCAGAAGCCAATCAGAGAAGCACAGCTGATGACAAATATCTATACATAACTATGCATGAACTGGCACATGTCTTATTTTTAATAATAATAGGCATCTGGTTCCAGCTTGTCCGGTGTCCGTGGGAATACAAGCTTGGGTCAATTCGATCAAGAAATTTTCAGAAGCCAATCAGAGAAGCCGCAGTAAATCTTCAGATGACTATTCAGATAGCGGCTACCAGCTGTATCAACGCAGACTGGCATTTTCTGGGTAACGGGCCTATCACAAGGTAAATGTGACAATAAACCATATTTCCGTATATTTTCATTAATCACTGAGAGGTGGTTGGGTGGTTCGTTGTTACCAAAGTCACGTGGGGTAATCGGAAAAACGGACATTTTCCCGTTGCTGTCCCGTTGCTATGCCGTTTAATAAGTTTCGACGACGATTGCGGTTCTCTTCTAAAGCCGTTATTTTAAAATAATAATAATAATGAGTATTATATAGGCGCTTTACCCAATTTCATGAATCGGCTCAAAGCGCCGCGAACTGAACCCAACACGCACGCTCATGTGAATCACACACATTCTCTCACACACCAGACGTAAACACATTACAATCACGTGGTGCGAAGGGTCAGCTCAGCTATTTAAATTTCGGAATTTGGAACTGCATTTATTTTTTCAAATTTGGTGGGCTGAACATTTCCAAAGCAGAGGGGGAGGAAGCCGGAGTACCCGGAGAGACCCCCGACGATCGGCCCGAATGAACGGTGCCACATACGAGAAGGAAGAATTCTTTGCCCCGAGTGGGACTCGAACCCCTGACCTCTCGCATTGGTGACAGGTCTGTTACCCACTAGACCACCGACCGCCCCATAAAACATGTGCAAATAGCCATCTTTAGATTGTGGTAGCGTATTAGTACAAGTCGGTTTCTGGTTGAGAAAAGGCCCCTTTCAGTCTTTCTAACCAACAACGGAAACTGATCCAAAGCGTTTTTCCGATGCTGGGTGGAGTTTTGAATTAGGACAAGCGCGGCGCTATGGCGTGGGAATTCGGCGAATGAGGGTGCTATCATTTAAAGCGGCACAGGTTACAGACTAGTATTAGCTTCCGGGTTACAGCTTCCGGGTCATGTAAGTAACAACTCCGCTAAATATAGTAGAAAATCATTGCCCCTTTTAAAATCTGTGTGCAGAGTAAAAAAAAAAAAAAAAAAAAAAGGGCAATCTGGTGCTTTTTGTTAGCTTTGTTAACAAGTTTCATGCCAGGCAATAGTAAAATTAGGGAAAAATTAGGCTGGCTTGTGGACTATTTGTATTCATGCGCGGCTGGCACAGGCGCCAGCAGACGACCGCGGAAAGAGGGGGTATGTGGTCGCTGCCAACATTGCCAAAAAACGGAATATTGGAATTTGTTGAAATTTACTGTACACATGAGTCTATGGCTGCCTGATTTTTTTGATTTTTTTTATATTTATTTATTTTTTATTTTTTTTATTTTTTATTTTTTTTATTATTTATTTATTTTTTTATTTTTTTATTTATTTTTTTTGGGGGGGGGGGGATTTAAATCATTTCTAGGGTGTCATCTGCAACGTTATTTGTAAGAGGAATATATAGCGTTTTCCTCCAAATTTGCATCTCTGGTACGTACTAGCCACAGCACCGTGACCAGGAAAAAACGCCCGTCCGTTTTGATTCAGCCCCCGTGCTGTATCTGACGATGGGAGCGGAGTGATGCTGGCGAATGATACGAAAGTGAGACGACGAGAGAACACGGCGACAATAAAGAAGACACACCGATCATGAAGTGGTAATCCCATTCTCGTACTTGTCAGGAAAAAAACAAGATTCCTTTGACAAGAGATACCATTAGGCGACAATAAAATATGATTTGTCCTCCGCTGAGAAAACTTACACTCAGACGAACAAAAACGGTGACGATTGTAAAGGACATTAACGTCACCTACAAACGAAAACAGCGGTGCCCGCAAAGAAAGGTTGGAAGCAGCAATGCTTTGAAGGAATCGAAAGCACAGGAACTGGTAGTCCATTAGTCTACAGTCAGCCATTTCTGCTTCTTTGACAACAACAGCCAACGACGTGTTTCAGGTGCAGTTTTGGGCTCCACATTTTAACGGGATGAAAGGACAGCCAATTCGATAAAGAAAGAGAAACGCTGCAAGTCAAGTGAGGGTTTTCTGGGGCTTCAGTCTGGAACAGATTACCAGGTGACATGCACCGAAGGACCTCGGAAGACAAAAGAGCACGCCTTCCGTCATAACATAATATAGCTATAATGTTCGTGAACATCAGACGCAGGAACAACTTTTAGTATCTTTTCATTTCAGTTTTGTAAATAAAATTATTATTATTATTATTGCCTCCGTTAGCAGATTGTAAGCCAAATTAGACATTCTCAGCCATAAACGCAGACGAAACGAAAAGAAACCTTCGATGATGTTTCCCAAGTCCACTGACTATCCTCTTGGTCATCGCTCGCGAAGCGCGCGTGCTTACCCCGGATTACTCGGATGGCTGTGCGGCTCCTAACAGTCGCCTACACTCCACGAAGCCGGATCCCCTGGGTAAGCAAGACAACCGTACAGGAAAGAAATGCTGGCAAGCCGAAAGTGCCTCCTAACAACATCACGTTTTCTTTGACAGCGGAGCTTGGAGACGCCCTGAGTACTGATCTCCCACCGGACAACTCGCACTTACTGAAGCAACAGTCGGTGTCAGCGACCACAGTCACAGTAACTCGCAGCTTCAAAGAAAACATTTCACGGCCTTTGGGGCTCTTGATGCTTCACTATCACCACTACCCTCCCCAACCCCACCTACAATACCCACAACAAAAGACCGGAAACAAATAACAACAACAGCAACTATTGCTAGCATTACAAAATAACACAGACACAGACAGACAGATAGACAGACACACCGTGGCACACACACACACACACACACACACACACACACACACACACACACACACACACACACACACTGGCACGCACACGCGCGCGCGCACACAGACACACACACACAGTGTGCATCCACGTTCAAACTACTCACAATTTGTATTTAATATTAAATGTCCCATTTCCGGGGGGCGGGGGGGGGGGGTGCATTGACTTCTAACGGGGTGAAAAAATATACTATAGGGCTACCGGCCATATAAATCGCTTTCTCAAGTTATATCCTTTTTTCACCGCTCATTGTTTATGGGGGGGGGGGGAAAAAACAACAACAACAACAACAAAAAACCTGGCCAATTCCAATGCTCGATATGGCATGTCAATTATATACTCAGTCAGCAGATTTCCCTTTAATTAAAATAATGTTGTTTAAACCATGCATGCATTCTACCTATACGTGTCGTACGAAGGACACCGTGTACTGTTTGAACACTTGAAGCAGAAAATTGCGTAAATGCCATGGCGCAGGTTTTGCCGGCATTGCGATATTTCCGACTCCATGACACCTTTAGCTTTTTGCTCAGCATCCCACGCGACTGAAAGAATTCCCTTCACCTGCGCGTCAAGTCTGATCTCGCCTGCGACTGATTAGGTCTGAGGGCGGCCGCTAAAGGGTAAATAGGGATGCCCCCCTAGGGATCTGCCAAAGTCGCATCACGGTCCTAATCTGACAGGCGAATATTCTGTAAATAGACGAAATACCAGCTAATAAATAACTGGCCTGATGGCCTCAGTCTTCAACCCCCCCCCCCCTCCCTCCTCCCCGTCTCCCCTCCTGTGGAGGAAGCGTCAGAAAACTCACTTTTTTGTGGAGCGTTGCAGTGTAATGTGGGCCGTTTCCCGGGACTGACTGCTGTTGTGACGGTATGTCTTCACGACTGCAGTGCAGTCGGTGTGAGGATTGCAGTAACGCTGTGTTATACAGGTGTGCAACCACTTCAAATAATTCAAAGCGCGACCGGTTGAGGACATCATACCCGTCTCACGCGCAAAACCACTCTGTTCTTCAGTGCAAACAAAAACCTCACATTACTGTCTTTGGTACAAGGGTGGGTGGCGTGTTTGGGGGTCTAACGTCCTTTTCCACCACATAGGGTGATATCAAAGACGGGGCAACGACGAAAAAGCCAACACAAATATTTGGCCCCAGCCGGGATCGAACTCACGACTCGAGCATTAGAAGTCCAACGCTCTACCATTCGACCACCCCGGCTCCCCTCTTTGGTACAATGTTTCACAGAGAGATGATCTTGGTGTATACTGACAGACTGTACAGGACACGGGAATCGCCATACATAACAATCAGAACTGGTAGTGGTACCCCAACTTCCGTATGTTTTGAATGTAGTACAGTTAGTTACTTATTCAGGGCTTAACGCAGCGCAAGCAACAAAGACTAATTCGCGGCTAAGCAAAGTCTTTCACCGCCAGGTCGTAAAAAAAAGGGCATTCCTTAAAGCAAGATGTAAATATATCTTAAAAATCTGTCTCGTTTAAATGAGAAACAGGTTTCAAGACTTGGGAAAACTAAACGAGAAGAGGACACTGAAAGTCCATGTACTTGGAACCGCATATCTATATCTTATGAAATAAAAATCAATTAACCTCTTTCAAGAAATTGAGGATGCTGTCAGCGGGGACAACCGTGAACTAGCACGGTAATGTTTGTCACGGATTTCAATGAGATCCGTGCACGACCAAAAAAAAAAAAAAAAAAGTTCAACTGTGTATGATTAATGGAACACACCAAGGTGTGTGTGTGTGTGTGGGGGGGGGGGGGTCTAGTTCAGGATATCCGCAAACTGTAATAATACACAGTATTACACACACACACACACACACACAACACAACACACACAAGTCGGTGCCATTTCTACTTTCCCCCAAATGCTCGTAGTCAGCACGCACGCACTCAGTGTCTACATAAGAAAAACAAAATCCTCTCTGCTAACATTTGCAAAATTGTTTTATCACCACATGCGTCATTTTAGTGTTTACGTGACGGCCCGCTTTGTGTACTTAACGTCGATAAACAAGCCCGCTAGCCTAATGGTGTTATTAGATAAAATCCCCTTATCGTGATATTGCATCTTTCAGTTTTTCCCCGGTACGTCAAACGTGCGACTGAAAAAAAAAACTACAACGATAGGCTGAGTGAAGACGAACGAGAGGATGTATAGATTACGGGGGAGGGGGCAATATTTATAATATATAATGAATAGGAAAAGGAGGGAAAACTTAAAGGAAAACTCTGAGGAGCAGACGGCGATGAACCACACGGATGATGGACGATCTCTGAGAGCCGAGCGTCTAGTCCTCTCCCCGCGGCGTAAACTTCATCCAAAGAAGACCACGCCTCATTGAAGGAACTTCCTTTGGTTGGTTGGTTGCGAGTTTAACATCCTTTTCCACCCCATAAGTGGGCACATAATACCAAAGACGAGGTAACAATTTTTTTTTTAAAGCCAGCACAAATATTTGGCCCCAGCCGGGATTCGAACTCGCGACCCGAGTCAGTACTGAAAGACCAACGCTCTACTACACCGCGCGGCTATCCCGACTCCGAAACTAACTTACAGAAACATGATCTAATGACAAACGAGGGAAGAATGACAACGAACAAAAACAAAACAAACAATTGCTCCAATCAACAAACCAACCAGCCAAGAAGAAGCAAGGGTACTTGAGTGAAAACTCGAGACACTCTCGGCTATGAGAGAAATCACAATGCAGACCGCCGGCATAGAAACACAAGGAACTCCATCAAACTCCATAGATTTACGGCCTGAAGACATGTTTCTACCTGCTTTGAAATCAGAGCTTTAGAAGAAGAAGAAAAAAGTCTAGTTTCTTTTACTGCAGCAGCACACTGCTACTACAGAAAGGTTAACTCTGGGATTGAAGATAATGCGTTTTCTGTTGAGGGGTGGGGTGGGGTGGGGTATGATGTGGAGGGTTGTGCCGGGTGGTGGGGAGGTACTGGGGAGGGGGAAGGGGCAGGGGGGAGGGAAACTACAGTTGCAGACTTTGCAATGTGTCAGGCTGTCAGTCATCAATCCATCATGGCAGCAGACCAACAGCTGCAGTAAGTGCCTAGCACACTTCACCCTGTCTCTCGTGTGTTTTCAGCTGCCTTCCAATATCCCTCATTTCATTTTTCGCCAGTGGGAGAAAAATAGGGAACATGGGGCCGGAGGGTGTTGGGGGGGGGGGGATGCACGGGCATGTAAAGGCAGATTCAGACGACCACGGGAAAGCCAAACTGTGCTTTGGCGACGATAAACAGTTGTAAATAGTAAATAAAAGCAACGTAACGCCCAAAGAAGTTTGATATTTCGGCAAATATATGTGCCGTCTTCAGAAACTACCAGTTTAAACACTTTTTAGACATGTTCTCTATTTCCAGCTCATTTCATTTTCTGTGAAAAAAAAAAAAAATTCGTAGTAGACAGACCTCTCATTTCTTACATTCTCCAATTGCCGGGGCAGCCGAATCAGTGGTAAAGCGTTGGGCCTTCACTGCTCGGGTCGTGAGTTCGGATACCAACTGAGGCCAAATAATTGTGCTGGCTTTTCCCTCGTTGCCCCGCCTTTCATATCACCAGCATGTGGTGGTAAAGGATGTTAAACTCCCCAACACACCCACACATCCTTCTCTAATTTCCATATTTAGACTCAATTAGGAGTCAGGGTGCGTAGGAGCCGTGAAGAGTTTTCATGCATGTTCTAGGCTATAATGCCATCTCATTTCTCTCAGAAATTATCGGAGCGTACGAGGAGCCAATCTCGACTTATTTTCTTAAGCAGATGCCGTCTGGAGAGTAGGCTGGGTGAGAATGCGATGATTCAAATTCAGGTGATTGCCGTCGGATGAAAGGCCGGCTGCCCACATTGCGAAGTTCCACGACCATCAACTCACATAGTACGTTTCCGCATTATCGAACCCCGGCCGAGGCCAAGTATTTGTGCTGGTCTTTTTCTCGTTGCCCCCGTCTTTGATATCACCCTCACGTGGTGGAAAAGGACGTTAAACTCCCAAACACCCACCCACCCACAGGCATTATCTCCGACGGTAAAAACAAACTGTTGGTGTGGACGAAGCTTCAGCATACAGGGGGGGAGGAAGCAAGTGAAAAGAAGTAGGAAAGCAGAATGCCGTCAACGGGCGAAGCCTCATTACTCATCCTGGCACTGCTCATTATTATGCAATTTTACGCGCAACGCGCGCCTCCATCTCATCCTGGCTCGCTAATCACGGCGTGATTTGTCGTTAGTCTAGACATGCCTTTTGCATTTTGCATCCATATTATCTGATATGGGGTCCAGAGCCAGACCCCGGCCTGACTCCTGTGTAGAGACTACCTCTTTCTGCCGACTATTTACGGTGGCTCAAAGGTAGCGTACAGTAGGTGGTGGGATTTGTGGGCAAGATGGATTTGTATGATAGTGCGTGCGTGTAGTGGCAGTGAAGGATGGGCTAGATGACGGAAGCTGCGCTTGATCTTGATCTAAACGATCGATGTAGGCAAATGGGGGTGAGAGTTCTAGACGGTTGAGTACATGCGAGTCAAAGTCTCCTACCAACCGAGAAACGTGATTTGTGAATGTCGACAAGGCTGCCAACTTGAGTGTACAACAAGGCCAGGAATCTCAACTTTCGTCCTTATCCTAGTCTATACACCAACTGCGAGTACAATGATGATCATATGAAAATTGTAGCACAGAAGAGGTTTGGAACGCACGCGGAGCGACGACTTGTATCTGTTCCACTCGGATCTGCTTCTAAAACACCACACCCAATGCCCCTGTCCCTACTACTGCATTACTGAGCAGTTCTATTGCCCACTCTATAACTCCTAATGCATTTGGAGTTGGAAATGAACAACAACAACAACAACAACTACAAAACCCTGTTGTCTTGCAGTGTGTATGTATGTAGTTGTGCACTGGATGTTGGTATATATTTAGGCGTGCTTGTATGCATGTATGTACGTATGTGAATGCATACATGTGTGTGTATGTATGTATGTATGTATGTATGTATGTATGTATGTATGTATGTATGTATGTATGTATGTATGCATGCGTGCTTTATTCGTATTTATTTAACTGATTATTTATCTGTCATTCCTGTATTTATTTATCACTTTTTGTGTATATCTGTAAAGCGCCTAGAGCCTCGGCGTTGGAGGTCAGGCGCCACAAAAATCCCCATTATTATTATTATTATTATTGTTATTATTATTAGTAGTAGTAGTAGTAGTAGTATTAGTATTTTTTTATTATTGTTAAAAAGAAAGCATTACACGAGTTTTTGAAATCACCATTCCAAACATACAAATTTCTTTTAACATGACGCACGATTCCTGTATTCTGTGGAGGTCGCCTGGCTGTCTGACAGCCGGGTGATGCTTTGAGAGGAAACAAATCTGAACTTCCGATTATCAATACAGCGCGGATCTCGACGATATTACATTATTTGAAAAAGAGAAATACCGAAAAAGCTGTCTACCGCTTTACTTCCTCACAGACAATAAATAATAATTTATCTGTTTTTCGGTTCTTCTGCACATCGCCTCCGAATACTGCTCGTCTCCTTCAACGGCCATTTCCTGGTCTTCTTCAACACCCATACATCCCGCCGACCTGAAAAGGCTGGCAGAAACGATTTGGCCCTGTATTGATGAAATCCGCCTACCAAAAAAAACCCTGCCCAGTTCTTCACTGTGACATGATGCAAACCCGCAAGGACTAGAGAAGTGGGTGTCGGAGGGAGACCAATTTTCTCCGCACGATCGCCCCAGTGGACGCTTCAGCGGTCCAGTGTCGGCCCCACAACTTGCCCGATACATTACCCGAAGAACCCCCATCTGAATGCAGACAGGGGTAGGAGACACTGAAGCTATTCCTCTTCCTGTGCCAGGCAGCCAATTCCCGACAAGATCTGATCATTTTCTTTTTATTGCTCACAACTCATTCTCTGTCGCCGTAAAAAGATGGAGGATCTTGGGGGTCGAAACTAGAAAAGAAACGACACATTCAGTGGAGGAGGGGTGGAAATAAGGGACAACACTGGCACATCATCATCATCCATCACTCGAGAGTTGCCCGTCCATAACAGACATGCGCAAACGCTGTCTCATCAGGGCGGTGTTGAGTCATCTTGGCCAATAGTCTCCGAGAGGGTTTTGCTGTTTTCGGACCTGAGGACTTTTTTCTGCTGCAAACTTGTCACTGACTTCATTCAAAGCGAGCTCTTTCGTGTGCACAGTGACTCATGCTCGACTATCAAACCGAAGCCACTGAAACACCACCGTTCTCACTCCATTGAAGAACCCACCATCCACTTCCACCTCCTGCTCAACACCCCCCCCCCCTTCCTCCGCGGGACCCACACAGCCCGTCACCTCAACAAAGATGAGGGACAGGGTGTTTTTTTGGTTGTTGTTGTTTTGTTTTTTGCCCCTTGTTGTTACGATTCTACACTTGCACAAAAATTCTTTCAAGCAACCCGCGTTTCCTAAAAAGGGCCATAATGATGATGATGATAATAATAATAATAATAATAATAATAATAATAATAATAACACTTTCTGTATCTGCCTGATCTATTTCATGGATTTGTTTCTTCAAGTCCTTGCTCATATTATAGTGGTGGTTTGGGACTGGGTTAAAAGGCTAGAACACTACCGTGAACGACTGAGAAACTTCTACAACACAATAACAGTGCAATAAAACGCACTTACAGGTTATCCAGTGATCAAAACAAAGTGTCTCGGACAGGATGTTTCGCGAAAGGAATGATGATTTGCGCGCGCGCGCGCGAACACACACACACACACACACACACACACACACACACACACACACACACACACACACACACACACACATATTCTGAGACCGCAATCAGTACCAAAGACACGCGCACTCTTTAACCTTTCACAAGCAGCACACCACAGGACACTGACTGGCATCCTGGATCGGAACATCCCTCGAAAAGCGACACCCCTGATTTCACTGGATCAACAGCGAGAAATGCGAATAAACAAATCAATGCCAGAAAGAGAACTCACAGGAACTGGGCAGCGCTGGTTCACAGTCAGGGATAAGTGTCACTGAGGGCACACACCACACTGACAGAGAAGTAAAGACAGAATCGAGAGAGAGAGAGAGAGAGAGAGGGGGGGGGGGACAAGAAAAAGCAAGAAGGGGAAGAAACTCCAACCAACCAAGGGCGGAAACTGTTGAGCAAGATAGCGGAGAGGGTCAACAAACAAAGCCGGCAGATTCCAGAACCGGTCTGGCACCGGAGGAACAGCAGGGGCAGCGGGACTGGCAGCGGCTGTGGCAGCCAGTGTCAAACATTGATGATTGCTTACACAGGCTGTCTCCACAACCACCACCACCACCACCACCAGCATCACGCCTACAGGCCCCCTTCACCATCACCACCTACATCTCATCACCACTACTACCCACAAACGGTTAATTTGTCACAAGTGAACTCTAGAAGCTCAAAAGATTCACGTTCCGTTTCGTTCAAGCTTTGTGACAGTATTTTTTTCGGTGTGTGTGTGTGTGTGTGTGTGTGTGTGTGTGTGTGTGTGTGTGTGTGTGTGTGTGTGTGTGTGTGTCAGTGTGTGAATGCGTGCGTGGTCTACTAGCGAAGGAAACAGTTTCGCTCGTGAGTGCGCCTGTGCGCTCGAAATACTATATGCTAAAAAGCAAAGCAGTAGAAACTCCATGCAACCCAGGGCGGAACCTCTAAAGCTCACTGTTATTCTCACTTCTATCAGTTTCAATCATCAACTTTCTGCTTGTACGCGAATCTGACATTTAGCAAGTCTGTGCAGCGAGGCAAAATTACTCACCTACACAGCGAAACTTCGGAAACTCAGTAAACATGCATCCACCAACGCAAAAAAATAAATAAATAATTAATTTAAATTAAACAACAACCAAAAAAGGTGCATATTTAATAAGTATATTCACTAACAGCGAAAGGCGAGCGTTCGAATAGCAGCTTATTATATTCTTTTAAAAAATCACTTTTAAAAATGACTGTTCGCTACCACTGCACTCATATAAAAGGTAACTTCAACGCAAATCTGCGTACGCGAATACGAGCATACGAGCATATACGCGCAAAGGCAACAAAGGGTAGACAATGCAGGTTCAGTCCCCTTCTCTCGCTCGTAACTTACAACCGTTTTCTATGTTTTTGTGCGTTACGACGCTTGTCAGCTGTAGTTTGTGCATAAAGGAAATTAGGCATGAAAATTATTCTTTCGGGGTGGTGCGGATGGGAGAGGGAGGAGTTGGGGAGGGGCGTGGAGCGGGGGTGGGGAGGAGGGGGGGGGGAGAATTAACTCCCTCCATACTCGGATTACGTAAAAAAAAATTTAAAAAAAAAAACCTTTAAAAAACCCGCTGAGTGGGAATGGCAAACTTTGGAGGCAACATTCCCGGTAGCGGCATGCCAGATCTCCAAGCGTTTCTCGCAACCCACGGGTAAGATTTCATGCTCATTAATTTTTTGGCATTTCCGTGCTCTCCGGCATGTCAAGTGATTCTTCAAGATTTCAGCTGCCATGGCCAAAGATGTCAAGCTAAATCCATCACAGAATACACATGCGTTTTTCCTGCCCGGTTGAAAGGTCTGTGAGGGGGGAAAAAGGAAAAAAACAAGGATGCCAAGAGCACAGAATACTAATTACAGGCTATACGCTCCTGAAAGGTAACAGTGGAACATGTCACAAGAGTGAGCTCAGTAAATCCACGGTGAACCAGATGCACGAAGGATGTATCTATGCATTACTGATTGCCCAGTGACCTACAAAAGAAGAGACAGCAATCATCCGTCAGTCACGGTGGAAATTTCCTGTGCATCTTTTATCCACTCTGCCACTGACCACTAAGTTTGCTCAAATGAACTTTCCAAACAGTCAAGTTGTAAAAAAGAGCTATAGAAATACAAATGATCAATCGACTGACTTCCTCTACTGTAAACTTCTACACGTACTGAGTACTGAGCTGACCCAAGTGAACTTTGTCTTACGTAAACTTTAACTCGTAGGAAACCTCGTGTGTGTGTGTGTGTGTGTGTGTGTGTGTGTGTGTGTGCGTGTGTGCGTGTGCGTGTGCGTGTGTGTGTGTGTGTGTGTGCGCGCGCGCGCGCGCGCGCGCCTGATGAGTGAATGACGACAAAACAGTTCGGGCCTGTGATTAAATTTTTTAAAAAATCAACGGTTAATTGTGACACCCCAATCCACCACCGCCATAAAAAAACTACCAACATTAACGTCTCCCGCCCCTACATCCAACACCCTTCCCGCTAACCGACGCCATCACCACCATTATCCCACACACCCGACTGAAACGCTACCGTGGATCAGGGTGGGTTGGGTTTAAGAGGGCTGGTGATAAACTGCTCTTTGCTGTGGTGATTCATTTCCTTTAATCTGAGGAGTCAAATCTCCCGGCGAAACAACCGGCCCATCCATTTTCCCTAATTCCCACCAATCCGTATCAATTGCAAAAGGCGTCTCTGCTCTTCCTGACACGGCGCGACAGTTTAAGCGAGCTGTCAACTGCCTGAATTTGACACCGATCTCAAGCTTGGGACACGGGGTAAAAAAAAAAAAAAGGCGGTGAGGTCACGGTGAGGATGGGGGAGAGGGGGGGGGGAGGAGGTGGGGGGAGGGGGGTGGTTTGGGAGGTGGAAATCAGAGAGACAGAGGGGTGTTTGGTGGGAATTTAACGTCCTTTTCAACCATGTACGAATGGGCGACACCAGAGAGAGAGGGTGGGTGGGTGTTTGGGGGTTTAACGTCCTTTTCCACCACATACTATACGGGTGATATCAAAGACGGGGCAACGATGAAGAAGCCAGCACAAATATTTGGCCCCAACCGGGATACGAACTCACGACCCGAGCATTAGAAATCCAACGCTCTACCATTCGGCCACCCAGGCTCCCCCATCAGAGAGAGAGTCTGAAAAACAAATTCAACGTTCGAACGTGAAAACAAAAGGACAAGTAAAGGGGAAAAAACGGCTTTTACTCGGCTTCTTCTGGCTCATCTGGTAAATTATAGCAATCCTAAAAACAAACAAACACTGTTTTCTGATTCTAGATTTTTCACAATCTTACAACCCACCCACCCCCCTCCAACCCTCACCCCACCTCATCGCAGCGGGAATCTCATGCAACTCAACCATCACAGAACGCCTGTATCTGTGCACTTTTCTCAGTGTTACTGTAATCTTTATGTGTGTGGTGGTTTTTTGTTTGTTTGGTTTTTGGTTTTTTTTTTCGCAATCCTATCCTATCCTTTGTAAAGCTGTATATTCAAAGCATTCACGTTCGTTCCGATTTTCTGCATCTCCTCCACACCCCAGAAGGGGTTACGGGAATAAACATTTTGACTTTGACTTTGACTTTGACTTGATTTAAAGAAGAGGCCATTATCTAATATCTACCAAACGTGGTCCGCACGACAGTATACCCACCGTGCCAAGATTCCCTCCCCTACGTCCGACTCCCTCAAAACTCCGGTCACTCTGCAACTTCAACGTAACGCAGGCATAGTGAGTGTTTAGCACTCGAACACTACACCTTGCCGCTCCCACTGCAATCCCGTCCCCCCGCCGGCACAACCACCACCCAAAACGTACAAACCCAACCACCACACCACTTAATTCCTCTTCTCCCACCCTCTCCTCCAAGGGGAGGTGCCGGGGGGGGGGGGGGCTCCACCCCCCCCCCCTTACGATAAAAAAAACCCCCAAAAACCAAGCCAAACATCACGTCATTCTGCTGCCAAAGGGCAAGTCATCTAGCCTGACAAATTTGTTTTTGTCGGCCACTTGATACTGCCTTGCGCCCCTGGTTAAGCATGATAAATTCGGGACGTGCAGGCCCTTACGCCCCCCTTACGCCTCACGGAGCCCAGTCCGCCCCCTGGGAGACGACTGGGCCCCCTGAGCGGTGGAGGAGGAACTCTGTGACGCCCAAGAGCTGCAGCAGGGGTCACTTCCAGAATCCTTGCAAGGTGATCCATCTTGACCTGAGGAGAGCCGCTGTCTCGACAGCTTCCCTGATGAGAACGGCAGGAACTATGACCTGCGCGGATAGGCTGGGTAGCTGGGTTCAACGTCCCACGCTCAAAAGAATGGGCAGGTTATGGGGGGGAAAAGGACAGCTACTATAACTGATCCGTCCAGATGAGCGTTATTCAATCCAGTCAGACTGCCAGGTCGGCCAGGTTTGATGTATCCTTGACTGTGACGTGCAAGTTACACGAACGGGTCCAGTTCACACAGCCAGAGGAAACAAGCAACGTTTTCCACACGTGATAGTGCACGACCACGCCAAGAAAGATCTAACCGTCACTTGGTTACTCTTGCGTAAACATTTCAGCTCACTTTAATCATCTTCATTTCAAACTAACATTTAGGTGCTAGCCAAAAGACAGTAACGCTGTCTGACCGGGCGGCGTGTGTGTGTGCGTGTGTGTGTGTGGGGGGGGGGTGAGGTTCTTTTCTACTACATACAGGTGATATCAAAGAACGAAGAAAAAACCAGCACAAATACCTACTGAGCTGCCAACCGGGATTCGAACACACAACCCGAGCACTCACAGTTAAAAGGCTCTGCCATTCGACTCTTCCAGCTCCCACACCGACCCTTTCCTCCTTCAGTTGCCCGACCGAACTATGGCTGGATGTCCCCAAAACAAACACTCATAGAAACTGTCCAGTGCGCAGTGCTAACCGCCTCATCTTAATTTGGAAACTGAGCAGGACAGAAAAAAAAAATTAGACAAGAAAGGAGCCAGGGAATGTATGGCCCGTGATAAAAGGGAGGACTTGTCAGGGTTATATCAGCGATGCCGAGGTGTACGGTGTCCATCCAGGTAAATAAACTGCCCCCACTGGGGCCCCGGGCTTTCTGATTGCGCCAGTTATCTCCCTCGCCTGCCACTCTTCTCCAACCAGTAAGTCAAAATAATCTCTTTTTCTCCAAGACGGACGACCGGCCGGCGAAGTAAAACTATATCTACCACGCGCCCAGTTATCTTTAATTTCCTTCCCCTTCCAGACTCACATGCTGCTTACCCGCCCCTTCTTTCTTGCCCGCTTCGACAAGTTATCTCCCTTTTACATGCATC
This sequence comes from Batillaria attramentaria, assembly GCA_018292915.2. NCBI lineage: Eukaryota > Metazoa > Mollusca > Gastropoda > Batillariidae > Batillaria > Batillaria attramentaria. The sequence continues at coordinate 1,491,009 of JACVVK020000097.1, forward strand.
TGTTCCCATCAGCACATGCTGCTCGTTCATCACAAGATTTACAACCGTATGTATGACCTTTTTCTGTTTTTGTTTTGAAGTTCCCTCCTCGGTTCTAACGACCGTAGCTGAGAGAACCTCACACTTTAAAATAAAAGTACGTGCGTTGAACAGATCGAGGGGGAAAAAAATACCACTCAAGAAACTCTAGGGCTGTTTGCCGAAAGAGGTGATGCGCCATTTGGGTATGGAGACTGTTTTCTTAACTTCCCCAAGTTCCTAGTATTCGAGAATTACGGCTCTTTTAACGTGCGTATACGGACGAAAACTTTATATATATATAGAGAGAGAGAGAGAGAGAGAGAGAGAGAAAGAGAGAGAGAGAGAGCGCACTACTAGTGACGTAAGGATTACGTATCAATACTTTGACGTCATTCATGTTGTACGGCTTTGCGTTCCCCTGATGAAGGGCCCGCTGGGGGCCCGAAAATTTGAGTTGCCTACTTTGTTTCGGTTGTTCAAGAATAATAAGTTGATCACTGGTTCTCAGCAGTTTCTCTGTTTTTCATCATTCTATGTGGATTTCTCCATTTTTAAACTCTTATATGGATGTGCGGAGCCAGCAAGAATTTCTTTTTCTAAAGTCAGTGTATATTTATATAATGCCCAATCAGTGGCTTCACTTTACAAGCTAGCCTCTGGGCTATATCATCGCGACACGAGTCTTCATGGTGGTCTGTTATCATTTTACAGCTTGACGTAAGTGACTGTTTTCGAAGAACGGGGTAAGAGAATTCGGTGAAAAGATTTCACGTCTGACGAAGTTATTGACGCTATAAAACGAGAACATCAGGGCCAAGGCGGCTTATGAGTTTGGACATCGGGACGTTTTAAAGCCTCAGCGACAACATTCTGAAAAAAAAAAAAAATAAAAACTAAGCACGTTTACGGCCTGCTCTGACGTAAGAACAATGTACGGTTACGACATTGAAGTCTGAAAGAGGGGAATCCAAACCACACCTGCTCGTTGTCTGCTATACACGCCTGAGCAATGTATCCCAAAACAGTGACATTTAGTTGTGATGCCCCACCGTAAGGGTGCCGTCACACGTGGCCATTTTGCACGCCAATCAGCGGTAAAATGCACGCCCAACCAATTTAATCGGCTCGCCAGGAGTGCTATCTAGAGCGCGACGCCGTCGGCTCGCCGGTGAATAGAACACGGTCCTATTTTTTTTCCTCGCCACGCCAGTCAATCGCCGCTGACCGTGTGCTTTCGCTCTTTGTGTATTGTCCATCGCCGAGCCGGCGGCGCACTCCGCACGCTCGCAGCGTGTGAACAGGAAAGCCGTTCGACCAGCGTCATTATTATACCCGCACGCACACGCACACACACACACACACACACACACACACACACACACACACTGGCACGGCACTGGCACACACACACACACCTGGGTCGCTCCTGGTCCACAAGTACGCTTAACAACTGTGACTTATCAATCTAACGATGACAGCTCGTACACAAAAAAGGGGGCAGGGAAAAAGTGAAAACAATCCCCATTCATCCGCATGACCCTAATGTTTTGGGACATGATATCTGTAACGGACAGGGACGAATGATAGGGGTGGGAGTCTGACGAATGAGAACAGAAGAGGAAAGCGAAAGGATGTCAGCCCTAATACAGACTCGCGATTGTTAGGGAAGTTTCAGAAAGTGCTTGGGGAGGTGGAGGGAGGAAGAAGTGTGTGTGAGTGTGTGTGGAGGGGTGGGGGGAGGTGAAGGGCGGGGGTTATTCAACGTGATCTAAAACAAAATGATTTAAAACAAACAAACAAACAAACAAAAAACGAGGGTCTTAGAAAAGATACAACCCCCCCCCCCCAAAAAAAATAACTAGAGGAGCAAAGCCTCCTTGGCTCACTTGTGAGATGGGTCAAGGTCATTCAAAAGAGTATGTTTCTAAAGCTCTTATCACCAGCTATCACGAAATAAGGTGTCTTGTGTTCATAGTTCCTAAGAAAACGGCAAATGGCAACATAACAGTTTTCCCAGGACAGCTTCTATGACCTTGACCTTGGGTCAAGGTCATTCAAATGAGATCTGTAAGTGAAGAGCTTATCAGTGACTATCATTATGCCAAATTTGATAACTCTAATTTTTGTAGTTTCTGTACAAATGGTAATGTAAAATTTCACAACAGACAGCTGTAATGACCTTGACCTTGAGTCAAGGTCACTCAAATGGGTATGTCTGCATAGGTCTCTTTGCTGCCTATCATTGTGCCTTGCTGCTGTTTGTTGTTTCCAAGGAAATGCTAACGTTAAAGTCTCCACAAAACATCTTGAATGGCCTTGACCTTGACCCAAAGAAATTGAATACAAGTATGCCAGTACAGGTTATACCAGTACAGGTTTTGTCAATGTCTATCATGCCATGCAAAGTTTGATGCCTCTGGTACCACTACATTCCGAGAAAATGGCAATTTTAAATTTCCTATTACACAGCTTTGACGACCTTGACCTTCAGTCAAGGTCATTCAAAATGGTAAGTCTTGAAAGGTCTTGCTGCTGTTTATCAGCAAGCCAGGTTTGGTGCTTCTGCTGTTTATTGTTTCTGAGAAAATGCCAATGTTAAGGTTTTGGAAGGTTTTCCGCAAAACAGCTTGAATGGCCTTGACCTTGATTCAAAGTCACTTAATACAGGTATGTCAGTAAATGTGTTGTCAATGTCTATCATCTTGCTAAGTTTGATGTCTCTGGCTTTTCTAAATTCTGAGAAAATGCCAATGTAAAATTTCCAAACAGACAGCTTTAGTGACCTTGACCTTGGGTCAAGGTCAATCATTATAGTATGTTTTGAAAGGTCTTATGGCTGTCTATCAGCTTGCCAAGTTTGGTGCCTCTGCTGTTCATTGTTTCTGAGAAAATGCCAATGTTAAGGTTTTGGACGGTTTCCGCAAAACAGCTTGCATGGCCTTGACCTTGATTCAAAGTAACTGATTACAGGTATGTTAGTAAAGGTGTTGTCAATGTCTATCATCTTGCAAAGTTTGATGTCTCTGGCTTTTCTAGATTCTGAGAAAATGTCAATGTAAAATTTCCAAACAGACAGCTTTAGTGACCTTGACCTTGGGTCAAGGTCAATCATTATAGTATGTTTTGAAAGGTCTTATGGCTGTCTATCAGCTTGCCAAGTTTGGTGCCTCTACTGTTCATTGTTTCTGAGAAAATGCCAATGTTAAGGTTTTGGAAGGTTTTTTGCAAAACAGCTTGTATGGCCTTGACCTTGATTCAAAGTCACTGAATACAGGTATGTCAGTAAAGGTGTTGTCAATATCCATCGCCATGCTAAGTTTGATGTCTCTGGCTTTTCTAAATTCTGAGAAAATGCCAATGTAAAATTTCCAAACAGACAGCTTTAGTGACCTTGACCTTGGGTCAAGGTCAATCACTATGATATGCTTTGAAAGGTCTTATGCCTGTCTATCAGCTTGCCAAGTTTGGTGCCTCTGCTGCTCATAGTTTCTGAGAAAATGCCAGTGTTAAGGTTTACTGCGGACACACAGACAGACAGACAGACAGACAGACAGACACACACACACACACACACACACACACACACAGACAGACGACGGAGGGTTATTACATAGACTCACTTTGTTACACAAGTGAGCCAATAAAAATGGTTACAATGAATCATCTCAATGCCTGTAGACAATTCTTTGTCACAGCTATTCGTGAATAGTGTGATAATGCCAACCCCCCCCCCCCTCTCTCTCTCTCTCTCTCTCTCCGGGCCGGGATAGCCGAAAGGCAGAGCGTTGGAGTTTCAATGCTCGGGTCGTGAGTTCAAATCCAGGCTTGGGCCGAATATTTGTGGCCTTTATCTCGTTGCACCGTTTTTGATATCACCCTTACGTGGGGTAGAAAAGGACGTTAAAATGCCAAACACCCTCTCTCTCTCTCTCTCTCTGTGGTGTACCGTGTAGTTTTCGTTTGTCTCAAAAACATCAACAACACTAGTTAGTATTGTGATTAAACTGAAACACCGCACTAGACAGATGCCAGTTTGCGACATCTTCACATAACGCCTCTGGCTGCACTCCGACGACAAAGACTTAAATCGACGTCAGTCACGAAGCCAGCACTCCTGCACATAAGACGGCATCATCGCACGCTCTTCCATATCAAAGACAGACATAAACGCCATCATCAGAGCAATTCCGCTATACAAAAAAAAAAAAAAAAAAAAAATCATAAAACGCGCAGCGGTTAAAAAAAGTCGCATCTTTTGCTTCCAAGTAAATTTTGCTGCGAGCGGTTCCGATTCAATTTCAGCACGCGACAAAGATCAAACTCGAGTTTGAAATCGAGCTTCCGTCGCCGCGTGCCCAATCACGGCTCAAGTGACATCTCGTGCGCCCAATCACGGCTCGCGTAACAACCCCGACTTCCCCCTCCGGCGTTGGCGTAGGCCTTTATACCGGAATCAAAGCGAGGTCTAGAAGGGGAAAAAAACTGCCGTTGGCTGCCGTCTTTGATCTCTACGTCAAGACCGTCCACAGCCCAGGTAGCGCGGGAGACAGGGAGCTTTTGAAGTCTGAGACGGAGGTCTCAAATGAACCCTTTTCCCTGCCAGCTCTCAAGCGAAGGGGCGTCCCAATCAGGCCTCATCCGCCAGGGGACCACTCACCTGACCATAAATTTCATAGGCACTAATAGCAGGCAGCGCTAGTTAATCATTACAGTAATGTCAACCTTCCATTAGGCCCCTCGCATCATAGCTCAGGAAAAGTCGTCTAATACAAGCAGATAAGATTATAGGGAGTGGGAGGGGGTAGGGGGTGGGGGGTATGTGAACCGGAATAAACGGGAATGGGGTGGTGGTGGATTTTTTGTTATTTTTGTTGTTGTTGTTGTTGTTTGTTTGTTTGTTTTTTGTTGTTGTTTTTTTCGTTTTTGGACGGTGAAAGTTTCTGAACTGTGACATCTCGATGGACAAGATCGCTCCATTCCCACCAATGCATCCGTCTCTTTGTGTGTTCACGCATTTATGTGTGTGTGTGTGTGTGTGTGTGTGTGTGTGTGTGTGTGTGTGTGTGTGTGTGTGTGTGTGTGTGTGTGTGTGTGTGTGTGTGCGTGCGTGCGTGCGCGCGTGCCAAGGTGTGTGTGTGTGTGTGTGTGTGTGTGTGTGTGTGTGTGTGTGTGTGTGTGTGTGTGTGTGTGTGTGTGTGTGTGTGTGTGTGTGTGTGCGTGCGTGCGCGTGCCAAGGGGGGTGTGTGTGTGTGTGTGTGTGTGTGTGTGTGTGTGTGTGTGTGTGTGTGTGTGTGTGTGTGTGTGCCAAGGTGGGTGTGTGTGTGTGTGTGTGTGTGTGTGTGTGTGTGTGTGTGTGTGTGTGTGTGTGTGTGTGTGTGTGTGTGTGCGCGCGTGCCAAGGTGTGTGTGTGTGTGTGTGTGTGTGCGCGCGTGCCAAGGTGTGTGTGTGTGTGTGTGTGTGTGTGTGTGTGTGTGCGCGTGCCAAGGTGTGTGTGTGTGTGTGTGTGTGTGTGTGTGTGTGTGTGTGTGTGTGTCGGAGAGAGAGAGAAGGGGGGTGGGGGTGGAAGTGTGGGATGGAGAGAGAGAGAGGGAGATGATGATGATAATGATGATGAAACTTGATTACACAATGGTTCAGGTATAGTTTACAACCTGTCTGTCAATCTGCCCTCGCTAAAACTACACGAGAGAGAGAGAGAGAGAGAGGGAGAGAGAGAGAGAGCTTGCACTCAAGGGAGGTGGGGAGGCGTAATTCCTACTTTTAATCCGCCTCGCCTGAAAAGCTCTGCCTTGGAGGGGTGCTTAAAATCAAAGGCTTCAATTTCACGAACAGCTCCCAACTTGATTGACTCCGCTAGGCTTGTACCACGCGACAACATTACGGATTTCAATCAAACAGCGATAAAACTTAAAGGCGGACCCAGAGTGTTCTTGTTTTTCTTAACTTCTTTTTCTTCTCAAGCTCCTCTTTTTTTTCTTTTTTTTTCTTTTTGTCCAAGGCAATCGTAATTGCTAACAACGGTCTGTCTGAGACAGCGGTGATCGCCTTGCCCGTACCGGCAAATTGCTCTGTCATTTGGAAACATGGGCCAATAGATTGAGCTGGTGCGAGTGACGGAAAAGATACGGCCCCCTGATCAAGCGCTGGCTCAAAGACAAAAGAAAGGTTAATTACTCTCCCTGATGAGTCCCCGGATGAGATTCGTATAGCGTATCACGGACTTGATGACTTGATTTGGATTAAGGTTTCCCCCTCCCGTTTAAATCAATCTCCCCCCGCCAGACGGGGCAGAGTTGTTCGTGGAAGTAAGGTGGGTTGTAAAAGCTCCGTTGCCTGCCCCCATAAAAGGTGGACGGCTTGCAGCGAGGTTGATTTGACAGGTAAATTAAAGCGTGTAGTACGTAATTCTGACAAGGAACTCAAATGGGATCTTCTATCTACTAAACGTAACGTAATGGAAATCAGACGGCGAACCAATTTCTTGTGAAACAAGAACAAGATTGCAAAATGAAAGACTAAGTGGGTATAAGAGGGGAAGGCCGGGTGTGAGGGAGGGGGGTAGAGACAGAGAGTGGGGGGGGGGAACAGAGTGAGAGAGAGGGAGAGGGGGGGGAGAGAGAGAGAGAGAGAGAGAGAGAGAATCAAGAAAAGAAGAAAAGAGAGAAAACTTTCTTTATTTTTCAACGGTAGAGGTAATTAACGTACAACAACCAACTTTCATACCTGCCGTATTCAGTAGAGACTGAGAGAGAGAGAGAGAGAGAGAGAGAGGAGGAGAAACGGACGGATGGACGGACAGACAGTCGGCAGGCAGACAAAAACGATGTAAATAATGATGAGAATCACTCATTCATGATTCTAGCAATGATTGTGATGTCAAAGTTGATTATGACTGACACCCGTGCCCCCCCCCCCCCCCTCGATCTCTCTCACACACACACACACACACACACACACACACACACACACACACACACACACACACACACACACACACACACAAAGCCGGAAACTGGAAGGGTGTTGGATGTTCAATGCTCGGGTCGTGAGTTCGAGTCCCAGCCATAAGCGGGAGCCGGGGTGGTCGAATGGTAGAGCGTTGGACTTCTAATGCTCGGGTCGTGAGTTCGATCCCGGCTGGGGCCAAATATTGTGCTGGCTTTTTCATCGTTGCCCTGTCTTTGATATCACCCTATGTGGTGGAAAAGGACGTAAAACCCCTGAACACCCACCCACACCCACCCCAGCTATAAGCGAAAGTTGTGCGTGTGTGTGTGTGTGGGGGGGGGGGGGGGGAGTGAGAGAGATAGAGAGAGAGAGAGAGAGCAGCAGCAACAGAGTAGCACTAACAGCAGCACACGTACAGCTAGCGACTACCTCACCTGTCCTTTTGGTACCAATTACACGTTCCGGTTAACTGCCGCCCCTCTCACACGTGCGCCTTGTTATCGAATATATCGAGTAAATCTGTCACTTGTGTTCCGCGTGGAGGAGACCAAATGTCATGACTTTTGCAACGTGTTATGATACATGTTTTTCAGGTTAGGCCACAGGTACGAAGCCGGCTTCCGAACATGATAACTGGGTCAACTTTGCACTCGTCAACCGGCGGTCGGCGCCGGAACAGACGACAGTGTTACATGGTAAACTCAAAAATACTTCCAGTCCAAAATGACAACAATAAATAAATAAGTAAATGTAATCATGATAAAATGACTAGCAGACGTAACAAGTGATAGAAGTGTGTGTGTGTGTGTGTGTGTGTGTGTGTGTGTGTGTGTGTGTGTGTGTGTGTGTGTGTGTGTGTGTGTGAGAGAGAGAGAGAGAGAGAGGGGGGGGGGGGCACAGATCGTGTTTATAAAAAGTGGACACACAAGAAGTGATAAAATAAATTGCAAAGAACGCAAAATAGCCGGTATATAAATAAATATGCTTACACGTGTGTGTCATTTGAGTTATTCAGTCATAAGCGCACCTAAGCCAAAAAAGCACCTCTATAACGCTAATGGTTTGTCAGTCTATACTGAATTCAGAAGAGTTGACTTTTAAAATCCAACAATACAACTGTACATATTTCAACTTGAAAAGCAAGAAAAGAGAAACTGAAAACGAGTCAGATAAGCGGCGTAAATATTAAAACATGTTTTGTTTTGCAAACGTAGCAGTCAAGACTCAGAAGCAAGTAAGAAAATCTTTTTTCTCTTTGATCGTAAACGCTAAAGTTCTTCCGTTTCTCCAGCAGCGGAGCTGAGATACAAAGTGCAAAATCACGACAAAGAAATCAACACCCAGATAACACACTGTACTGGGGCAGCAATTTGTCACGATTTGAAGACAAAAGCGGGAACAGCACACTTTGCGGCCGTTCCAACAGACAAACTGGCCGCGCGGACAAAAGAAAAGACGTCAGAGAAAATTTGACAAAAATGTGATTATCTGGCATTCGAAGATGAGGAGAAAAAAAGGCTGGGAGGAAACACAAAGCGCCACACCGTATCGGTTGTGGCCAGCCATGGAAATCAAACTGTCCTTTGATCAGTGTGCTGTCTGTCAGGCACCCTCCGTCCTCAGACAGGCCGGGACCTGGGGGTGGGGGTGAGTGGGGAAGGGAGGTGGGTGAGGGGGGGGGGGGGGATGAGAAGCAGACGATAACGGGATCAAACGCCGTTTGATTGACAGGAAGAGGATGGGACTGGCCTGATAGCTGCTGAAGCTGATTTTTTTTCTCTCTGTTTCGTCAAGTTCTGGACCTAGTCTCTTCTGCAGCAGCCCCCCCCCCCCCAACCCCTCATCTCGAAAATCTGCATAGTCTCCCTCTCCAACCCAACAAAAGGCTGCAGCGTTTGCACCCGACGCCCGACTGCTGTCCGTCACACACGTCTGAGATCTAGTGATCACAAACCCTAGCGCCAATTTCAGGGAATCAAGTGGACCACCATGAAAGAGCCGCTCCCGAGGGTGGAGCCGCCGATGTGTGTACAGGACCTGCACTCAGTGATGAGCCCTCGGAACTGTCCCGGCCCGGCAGCGTGCAATGTCTCGTCGATACTGCTGCGGAAAGGTATAAACCATCTGAAGGACCCGGATGAAATCACAGAAAGAGGGGGGGGGGGGGATCTGATGGTTGGTTGTCAGTCGTGGACTCAGTCCCGATCGCAAGGTCGACGGTTCGAACCCAGGCAAAGCCAAAACTTGTACAGGCTTTTTCAACTGAAATAAGCCTAGCGGTAGACAAAACTGCCGACAAAACACAAAAAGACTTGAAATATCAAACACGCACCCGAATGAAATACATGTACATGTACCAAGATCCAAGGACTCCATCAGACGCAGGACTCAGGCCTACTGACGTGCGTACCTGTGCTACAGCTCAACTGAGTCACCATGGATGACCTTAATCTTGTCGTAGGCTTTGGAGGGCTTTTGACCAGCCAGCACTGTTAACGTCCGCCACCCTCAAATATACAAATCTGCTCAGTTTGAGCGTATACCATAAGACCAGCTTTCATAATTCACAGATCTTTTTGGTACAAATGCACAGCTGTAGTAGAGTATACCATGGTCTGTCAAGTGCGGGTCACATGACTGATTTTGGGCAATGAAAACTGATTCACACATCTCATTTCTATGACATTAACTATTACGTAATTATCCACTGGTGTGCTTTGAGTACGTTACATATATTTTTTTTTTTAAAGTGGAAGTGAGCTGTTGTGAATCAACTGTCATCACGAAAAACTCAACTTGACTAATGGATACCACTGATGTGCACCCAGTTCCTTCGACTGATCGCAAAGCGAAGCAGCCGGGCGTCGAGCCGTAACAGCGTGCAAAACTGACGTGAAACGATCATTAAAAACGACGAGTAAGAAATTTCCTCCTGTCAACAAGACTGTACGTTTCATCGCTAAGCGTGTTTATGGGTGAGCTACACCTTGTTATCCCCGCGACTTAAAGAAAGAAAAGTGTGTGTGTGTGGGGGGGGGGGGGGAGTATCCACCAACCGCTGAAGCCAAGGTCCTCACATAAAAATAAAAACCCAAGGTGCGAGGCAGGAAAGTTTACCGAACATTTCGAACGCGGATCGTTCAGCAGTAAAACTTGTTTCCGAGAAACTAATTGCTTTCCGCACGCCTGGGATTGAACAGAGCTGGGGGTGTAAGCGCAGAGAGGGGTCGGGGGGAAAGGGGGAGGGGAGGATTGCTGCAGCAAACTTCACCGCTACCACAATTACAACCCACACGGGCCTCCAAAAACGTGAAGAAAAAAGTGGTTAGAAGGGAGAGGGGAAAAAAGTGTTTAGCAGGATCCGTTCTGGTAGTTCGTTTTTGCCCACTTGGCCCTGTCAATAGTAAATCTGCCAGCCAGCTGATGAAGCCATTGAAGACTCAACTGGTTTTGGGAGGGGTGTTGGGGGGCGGGGGATTCGGGGGGGGGGACCGATCTTGTAGCAGAAGGGGCTCGCTCGCAGGAGGCCGGGGTGATCTGTGTGCCCCATGTCCCTGTGTATGGCTTTAATTAAACCGAACCCAATCCCAAAAATGAATCTGAAGACATTAATCTTCCAAACTGTAAATTTAAATCGCATGTTGCGTGGGCAACATTCCGACAAACTACAAGCAAAAAAAGTAACCGCGCAAGGTGAACCAAATCTTATTTATTTCTGCTAAACACATTTAATTTTCAGAACTGCAACGTCGAGTGTTGTGCATGTATGTCTTCCACGCGTCAAATTAAAACTAACGAAAAGATAACAGTGAAACTGGCTGAAGTTCATCTTGCCCTGGTAAACGCTTACTAAATCTGGCTCCTTGATTAGTCCCTTCCATCTCAAGCTGCCACAGGCACTTACATATATAATTATATTAAAACACAGCAGTTAGCTACATGCAATTAATGAAACGAAACAGAACTGCCGGGGGGGGGGGGGGGGTCAGAATATATACCAAAAGCTTAAAACGCGCTTAGTGGACATCAGACACTAAGAAAAAATGCACTCCCAAAGGTTTGGCTAAAAAGTCCTCATCGGGGGCCGGATAGGGCAAACTCAGTGATACGTCAAACGGACTGAAACACAGATTGACAACGCTACGTGTCTCACTTCACGGAGATCATCGGCAATGAATGACCAAAAGCGTCTGCTGGTGTTGTCTGTTGCAGCGTGCTGTTTTTAAAACTGTAACTGTTACAGAAAGTGATAAAACCTGCACATATCATTTATCCGATTTAAACTAAGGCTCTGTATGATGGTGTCTTTCTAGCGGCGCACTGATATTTTGTTGAGGAGCAATGAGCGATTAAAGCAAATGAATGGTTCAGCTAGTAAAATCTCCTGCGTTTCGAGATCGAATATGTTTTGGTTTGGGTAATCCAAATTCAAAATCAGCTGACGGCAGCCGTCGCCAAAAGTGATGATCAAGGGACGGAACTCCTGTTTTCAATCTCTGATCAGCCTGATTACGACATTGTATTTGAATTTTTAGTCTCTGATCAGTCTGATTACGACACTATACTTGTATTTCTTGCTGTTTATTACTAACTCAAAGACTTCTTTGTTGTATTATCAGATATGATTATACTCCATACCAAACATAATCATGACACTTTGATAACGAAAACTTTATTGCAATTTTGGGCTGGACGCACCCGCTTTACTATCACGCGCCCTGAATAATACGAGAATGTCAAACTGTCTCTTTAACTCTCTTGTGAAGCCTCATAAAGAGTGTGCATGTGTAAAATAACTTCAAACTTTTTTTTTCAAAACCTCTCTGATACGACTTCAATATAATGTATGTAAACTAACTAACTCCACTGACAGAAACTTGAACCAGTTTCACTTGCATGCACACAAAAATACCAATATCACTTCTTTTGTTAACTGATCTCTTGACCACTGAAAAAAAATGCAAAAATAAAACATTTTATGGTCAATAAAACTGCCATCACACCGCGGTGACATTTCGCGAGTGATGCTTGATTCTAGCCGCAGGCCAGTGGAGACCCCCATATAAATATGGCACTACAGCAGTTCTAGTTGTCATACGCACGACTGACAACCCTTGACGGACACGTTTCGGCAGTGACCTAGAACCGCTACCCCGTGATAGATAATGTGACATCATAAACACCTGTCAACGCACGTGCTATAAATCTGCCAAGAAACACTTTACTAAATCCGCTACCCTCGGGGCGGTCTTCTCCATATTTTCAAAGCAGGTCTTCAAAAAATACCAAAAAAAATAAAATTTAAAAAGAGGGATACTGATGTAAATAATACTTTTTTTTTAAGTTAGAAGGGAAGACCCGGAACTGAGTCATTACTGATTTGAAATTGTGATTCAACAAAATGTCTGAGAACTTACATTTTAAAAAACCGTTATAAATGATTTATAACGGTAGCACAACTCGTTTTTGTGATCAGTCAAGGGCTGGGCTGGAGATCATAAGAGAGAGAGAGAGACAGAGACAGACAGACTGAGACAGACAGACAGAGACAGAAAGACAGACAGACGGACAGACAGACTGACTGACTGACAGAGAAGGACAGGGGGGGGGGGGGGGAGGGAGGGTACCGTCTTTGTACGACAGTCTCCTGTGAATGGTTTTCGATTATAATTTTTTTAATCACATTTAGTTCATAAAGATACGCTACAGAAAATGAAAACAGACAATACGGTTTTGCGCTCCGGCATCGGACTTTCTGCACATGCACAACCCACTGTCACGAACGAAGAAGAAGAAAAATACCTAGTAAACAGAAGAAATACTTAGACAATTACCCCTAGTAAACGTCGGCAAGTCTTCTACTGCTGCAAGAGCGTAGGCACGTGCAAATGATTCTTCTCATCAACGCTCGCATATTGAAAATGTAGGCAAGACCTAGGGCAGAGAACAGCTGGACAAAGAGGAAAGCAGTATGATAACACACACACACACACACACACACACACACACACACACACACACACACACACACACACACACACTCGGGTCCTAGTCTCTCGCACCCCGGCTCCCGGCGGGAAAATCAGAAGAAGTCATCAGGTCCAAGGACTCAGCACACCTGGCCCTGCGATGGAGTTAACTAGGTTGGCTGTGCGTGCATCCCTTTTCCGACATGCGCTTGCGGCTGACAGCTGATTAGATGCAATTTAAAGATGAAATAAGAATTACCCAATCTGTCTGCACCCGCTAGCTGTGGTTCACCTCTCCAGCCCCCCTCTCTCCCCCCCTCTCTCTCTCTCTCTCTCTCTCTCTCTCTCTCTCTCCACACACACACACACACACACACACACACACACACACACACACACACACACACACGCGCGCGCGCGCGCGTAAGGAAGTTAGAAGTCCTTTCCCAAATGAGAAAAAGGTTTGACAAATGCCTGGAAAAAAACAACCACCTCAAACTGAAGAAAATACATCAAACAAAAAAAGCACAAAACAACAGGTTTGAGAAGAAAAATGGATACTGACCTCGCCATTTGCCACTGGTCGCACAATGCCTCTGTTGACTAGCATGCGATACCCTGTCTCCACTGCCTGAAACAAAACCACACACAATCTAGGATTGATTGATTGATTGATTGATTGATTGATTGATTGATTGATTGATTGATTGATTGATTGATTGATTGATTGATTGACTGATTGATTGACTGACTGACTTACTGGCAGATTGATGAACGAATTTTCCCAGGATAAGTTACCTCAAACTTCTTGCGTTTTGTTTGTTTGTTTTGTGTTTGTTTCTTGTGTTTTTGTTTGTTTGTTTTTTGTTTGGTGTTTTTGTTTTTTTGTTTTTTCTTCTTTCTTTTTTTCTTTTTTTTGGGGGGGTGGGGGGGGGGGGGGGGGGGGGGGGGGGAGGGGGTGTTGTTTTTGTTGGTGGTGTTTGTTTGTTTTTGGGGGGTTGGGGTTTTGTTTGTTTCTTTCTTTGCTTGTTTGGTTGTGGTTGTTGCTGTTGTTGTTGGGTTGGTTTTGTTTGTTTGTTGTTGTTGTTGTTGTTGTTTTTTGGGGGGTACACATGATCTCCACCTACTGTTGTTTCGTTCACAGTGACACTTGAATCTCACTTAGATAATAATAAGAGAAACTGCCCAACTTAAAGACGCCAATAACGAATCAGGAAATATTCCAGAGTCGTTCTAGCGGGCTGTTAGTTTGGGGAGCTGCACGTAAGCGTGCCAAGACGACATTCAAGCACGCCAGCCGTCACGCTGTCTCTACGTTGCTTGGGTTCGAAAATGGAAATTACTAAGTCGTAGCACACGCTCTCTAACGACCAGGGACTACGATGAAGATTTTTGACACCTCTCAACACAGTCATCTGCCTTCCTCTGGCATTCTGAGCCGCGGTGCACCCGAGTGCGAGGCATGTGAACGCATAACGTCATGCAATGTTTACGGTTTGTCACGTTACTCACTTCAGCGTTTTCGTAAACATTCCACGGAGACGAGGGAAAAACGTAAGTACTCAAAGTTCGCGGAGTAAATATTTCACCACCATAACCCCCCCCCCCCCCCGCCCCCCAGAAAAAAAAATAAACCTAATACAGTATTAAAATCCCCTATGGAAAGATTCGGCAGGCTCCGTCTGACTGTGACATTCAAACTTCGAGGCAAAAACGTAAGGACTCTAAATTAGTAAACATCCAACGCCCACCTCCCACTCCAGTTCCTCGCCCCTATCCCCCCACCCCCAATAAAAATAAACGAATAACCTAATACTTAAATCCTACTAGCTTCTCTAGAAAGATCTGACAGGCTGCGTGTAGTTAAATTATGAGGAAATGAATGATGCCGAAGTATCAGTAAAGGAACGACACGAGAAAGAAGAACAAGAAACTTTGCTGGACAGAGTATGTAGTACTGATTCTGTTCACGATACTGTTAGCACGGGTGATGAAAACGTCAGATATTAACACTTTTAACACAATTACTGCACCAGGTGTACTGTACGGCCCGCGATTCCTGTTTACCACAATACACCCTGTATACTGAGACGATCTACAATTCACAACATCCCAGTAACTAAAAAGACACCCCGTCCCCCTTCCACTAAAATACAACAACAACAACAACAAAGACGGGGGGGAGGGGGGGGGCACAAGCATGTTCTGCAGAAACGCTTAGTTCCAAGCACAGGGCTTGGTTTAAACTGATTTATTTTGTTGCACTGATGAAATTACAGAAACACAGTTTGAGCATAAACAAGACATGCTTATGACATGCTCAATAAAAAATTCAATTTAAGCAACATATGCAATGGCGGTATACGAATTATGTGAGAGAGAGAGAGAGGTCTCAGTTTGTCAATGAGCATTTTCCTATCAACGGCGGTCAGCTGCTACAGTCGATGATAGTACGTACTAGTATATTTATTTATGTGGCTAAGAAAAACGTGCCGAAAGTGTGATAAACTCTAGAACTGTGTGAAAAATATGTACGTTAACTGACAATGGAAAGTCTGTGTTGCCGTGGAGAAGTAGATCTATATGTTTATACTGACAGGCAAGGTTGTCGATTGTTGCGTTTCGAGCATCTGTATACATGGGACATTCTAGGAGGAAGTGTTCAGCGGACTCGATCGCGGCTCCACAGGCACAACTAGCGGTAAGGGATAAGTGGCGGTTGACTAGATCGTGCTGGAGATTACTCATATTTAAGCGCAAGCGACAGTGAGATATTTGTGATAAACGCGAACCCAGGCAGTAGTAGGGGGGTATAATAGGATCGTGGCGTGTGAGGTGACGTTTAAATTCACTTAAGGACTGGCTTTGTTTGATGTTGTCTAACAGTGTGTCTAGCACAGGACTTCACATACGTGGTAAATAAACCGGCAAGGACGAATGTCCTGGCTGACCGTACAAGTATAGGACATTTCACTTGTCCTGACATTTGTTCACTCAATCACTGTGGTGCAGAACTGATAGGACATAAGTCCGCATCGGTAAGTAAACAATCGGACATTTCAACGCGCCCTGCAAGTCTATTTATTACTCATCGCTGATTATGGAAGTTGTCCAGTCTATGCTTTTGTCTTTAGTTACCACTGCTGCTGTTGTTGTTGTTGGTGGTGGTGGTGGTGTTGCTGTTGTTGTTTTCCTCACTTGTGTTTTGTTTTAGTCTGGGCTGTTTGTGTGTTCGGTCTTTGTTTTGATTCATTTGTGCTTCGTCTCTGCTTGTCCTTCATTACTTTGCCTACGTTTTCTGTTCTTCATCTGTGTTCTTGTACTTGGAGGTATGCATGGGTAGAGGGTATGACTGGCTAAGTGTGTGGGTGCATATGTGATGGGTGGTCGAGCGGACGAGTGTGTGGGTGCATAGTTGATTTCTACATGGAGATTTTGTTCTTGTGTCATAATAGTTTTATTGTGTATTATGTGATCAAGAGCTGTACACCACAAATTTCCCTGAGGGGATTAACAAAGTTATTCTTATCTTATCTTATAAGGTGTTTTCGCTTAGTGTACGTTGCGAGAATGGGTTGGAACAGTGAAAAGCGTGCAAGGTGCCCGTCTCCTTGTATTATGGACACGAGACGGCATAGCCAGAATACTGGGTCAAGCCGTGGCATATTTGTTGAGCTATCTCCAACATGTCACCCTTTTAGCTGCAACTTTGCCCCCGTCCGGATTACCGCAAGCCGTAGACAAACATGCCAACGGTTTTCCTTCATTGGGAAGACACGATAACTGTGGACGTGGCCTTTGTGGAAGAGGGGGAAGGGGGAGGGGAAGGGGGAGTGGGGGGGGGGGGTCACAGCTTCTGCAAGCAAGTAAAGACTGGTGTTGTCCGGAGGATAACGTGGTGTACACCCTGAAATTTGCCCAGCGTTTTCTCCCGATACCGCAGGTGTTACAGGTGAAGGCGCTGGTCGTGTTTGTTTTCATGGCCGAAAGAAATCGCAAGTTCGGGTGTATCCACAACGCCGCTGTACCGATAACGTGTGTGTGTGTGTGTGTGTGTGTGTGTGTGTGTGTGTGTGTGTGTGTGTGTGTGTGTGTGTGTGTTAGTGTCTGTCTGTCTGTCAGGATAGGGAGGGGGTAGAATCTCGGGATATGGGAGACACTGAAGGACTTGTAATAAAATACTGACACGACTGAAATCGCCTGTCAAAGTCGAAGGGGGTTCTGGTGACGTCAAAGAGACTGTACGGCCATACGTGGAGAGAGAAAAAAAAAAGGACTGAACGTTGACCGTTGTCCAATGAAAATTTATGTACACGCAACTGTTACAAAATGAATTTAAAGAGCAACTCGCCGGTAGCAAAAGCCGAATTTAGTCTTTAAAACATATCATGCCTGTTTGGAGTTTCAAGTTAAACTTACGTTTCAGTAAGTGACTAGACTAATTGCGTGGGTGCGTAATTCAGAGACCAGCAAAGACAGTCATAAGCATGCTTCCGACCATGTCCTCCGGTGTGTAGTACTGGTTGGTATGCTGGGTTGGAAACTGTCCAAAAGTTACTATCACATAGCATTTTATTAATAATAACGTTTTGTCAGCACTGATTATGCCGAAGCTTTCCACGTGGCATCGCAATATCGCCAAGCATCCTGGTCAGGCTACAGACAAAATAGACTAAAGATAAACTGCACATATCGTGACTGTACCAGAGCTGAGAGTAAACAGCACTAGTGTCTATCGGTCCCTGATAGGACCACAGGCAAAGACCCCCGTCCGGCCCCGCTACGCTCCCGATGGCCCTTGTGATCAAGGTGTCATCCCCACAGGTGCTAACGAGATCCCTGTTGCAAGCATCCCTGAAGAACCCCTCTCCCTCCGTCACGGACCCCCCCCCCCTCCAACTCTCTCTCAGTGCTTGCCCCCCCCCCCTCCCAACACACACACACACACACACACACACTCCTCCCCTTCAGCATCCCCTCCCCGCCGCCTCCTTCACCAGATAGCCACTTGTCCTACCTGGACCACATGTATCTGCGGTCCATGACGTACCGACAGTGTCCGAATCGGTCCCCCTGACTGACTGCTCGGTTTTCCCCTCCCCCTTTTGCCTGCTAACTGAGGGCTGTCAATCGGCAGCGGATGGGCGGAGACAGCTGTGTGCCGGCGATGTTGGAGGCGGTCCTGATGCGGTGTTTATGTCGCGAGGTAAACTTTCCTGATCGATAACTTTACTTGCCATTTGTTGGCCCAGGTTTTCCTATCCCCCCAGCTCCGACGCAACGCGAGATGGTGGTGCGCGGCGGTTTCAGCAGCACTGAGACTGGTTCCGCGGCAGCGCAGAGACTGGTTCCGCGGCAGCGCAGTGGGTCCACTGGCTGCAAGAAAAGCTCAAAACGGCAGGCAACCTGCAGCCGCATGCAGCGCTGGCCTATGCGGGATGGTGGTTATATTACCCCCTAGCTATAGGTTATCGGTAACAAGACAAAACCCTGTTTAGTATATCTGTACAGATGTAACTGCTCTCAGTCAGCAGATCGGCTCGACACTGAGCTCCGCCAAAGTTTAGCTTTTGTCAAGTTTGAAAAACAAGGGTTCAATGAAGGCCGACCACTTCCGAGCCATTCGCGAAAGTGCTTTACCCCAGATTACGGGTCTTACTGACCCAGGACAAAAACTTTTGGCAAAAGCAGTGTTATATCATAGTATTAGTTTTTGTGGTGTTGTTGTTGATGATGATATGTTGTTGCTGTTGTTTTGCTTTGTTTGTTTTGGGTCGTTGTTTTGTTCCGTTCTGTTCTGGTTTTCTTTTTTTTTTTGTTGGGGGAGGTCGAGCGGGGTCTTCTTTTGTTGGTTGTTTTTGTTTTTTGTTTCCTGTTTTGTTTGTTTTGTTTTGTTTTGTTTTTTTTTTGGGGGGGGGGTTATTTAGGGGTTTTTGTTGTTGTTGTTTGTTTGGTTGGTTGGTTGTTTTTTTGTTGTTGGGTTTTTTTTTGTTTTTTTGGTTTTTTTTTTTGGGGGGGGGTATATGTTGTGCTTGTTTATTTGCTTGCTGTTATTGTTATTGTTGTCCATTAGTGTGTACGTATACATCAGGACGTTGAGGCAACTACAGACTCCCCACCTCCACTGCCTGTCTCGAAGAACCAGATCAGGACTTGCTGTCCGGCCGCCCAGGTTCTGCACTTGTACAGCGACAGTCAGTGAAAAATTCCGTCGAACACGCACTTCATGCACCGGCGTCTGCTCCGTTCGGAGTGAACGTAAATGTCGTGCCAGCAGGGCAAATACAACCAGAGACACAGGGCCCAAAACAAGCATGCCACGTCTCTGGCCCCATTGTTTCCGGGGGGACGGTCGCAACTTCGCAACTTGCTCCAGATTCCGCAACGTGTGGTGTGTGTGTGTGTGTGGAGGAGGAGGGGACAGAGGGGTGTAACAGTCACAGGGGACCAGACCCTTACGATCACAGCCACACTGACTGTTACGGGAGGTACTGACGCTGCTTGCTGACAGGAAGTTGTGGGCAACAACACACTCAACGACATTCTTGGGAAGCTGACATTTCCACAGTGTTCCGGCATCTGTTCATGTGAAACCGACGGGTCAACGAATTGCATTCAACGGCCTGTTGGTTCCACGAGAACACGGCCGGGTTGGACCGCAAAATTCCAGTATCAGCTAAACTAGGACATTATCATGGCTTCAAATCCGCATTGGCCATCGGTCATTAAGCGACTCTCTTACTTCCTTTCTTAGCAATGTGGACGTATGTCTTATCATATCACACAGTGGACGATATTCAGGACAAAAGTCCTATACATTACGGTCAGCCACGGCATTTGTCTTATCAGGGTTCTCTCGGATGTGAAGCCTTGTATTATTATTATTGTGCTTGTTGATACATGCTCGAAGGTGGATTAATCCCGGCTAGGAGTTAAAAAAAAAAAACAACCAACGATGTCTCGTCCTTTTGGTAAATGCCCTTACGTGAAGGACGATGGTAGGAAACCTCTTAACCAATCAGTCAGAATTTAACTCAATTCCTAACACGTAAGTTTGAGGTTGTGCATCAGTGGCCAACAAAAACAAAAAAAAGTCTGCTTAAATTTGGCTTAATGGGAGTGTTGCACTTTGATTATGCTCGTATATGCTGCAATAACAGCCGTTAAGAACAATAAATTTTGCCTGCTTTTCGCATACAGGGCCAACACGAAAAACAGTCCAAAACTGACGTGGGGATACTCGTGCGCGGTACGAAATGGGTTAAATCTGACCCTACATGGCCTGTTAGTATGTATATCAACATCGTTCCCGTTTAAACATCGAAAGTCTTCGGTTCTTAGTACGGGAGATAACTCCCGATGCTGCTGCTTGGTTGCTGAGTGAGTGAGTGAGTGAGTTTTCATGGTTTAAAGCTGTGCAAGCCACAAAGACTAATTCGCGGCTGAGTGTGCCTGCACTAAATAAAAAAAAAAATGTAACGTTGGACAAAGGATGCAAACTGGTCTCAAGTTCTGCTTGGCTGCTGCTGATGATGGCGACGATGATGACGACGACCATGATGATGGTAATGATGGTGATTGCTGGGGTCTTACAGACGGCCTTGTCACTTTTCTTCTTCTTTTTGTTTCCTTCTCTTTTTTTTTCTCTCCCCTTTTTGCTTATAACTTTTTTTTTCTTCTTTTTTTTTTTTTCTTTTTTTTTTGGGGGGGGGGGGGGTGGTATGGGGACAGCTAGCTTGCCCCTCCTCAGTATCCTTGAGACTAATGTTGATGTTGGCCAAAGAAAACGACGCCCACTGACAACTGACAACCCCAAACCGAAACCTGCCATGCGACTGAGTCCACAGTACCTTGCCCTGTCTTTCCCCCCAATACGTGGACAAGGAGAGAGAGTGAAAAAATCACTGTACTGGTGTAGAATGTGGCAACAGTGCGTGACGTTCACCGTGACGCCTCAGAATGGGTGCGAGGTGTGGACTTTGCCCCCCCCCCCTCCTCCACACACACACACACACACACACACACACACACACACACACACACACACACACACTTGCGCCATGGCGGCAAACTCCACTTACCAAATTTGTTAGGTAAACAGCCAGGGGCCCCCGCCTGCAAGAGAAACAGGAGAGATCACGTCAGATTTGCAAATACAACACGCCATGTTGTTTGATCTGCCACGCAGCTTGCACCGCTCGGGCCCGGGGACACGGGGGACAAGGACGCTGGGGTCGGGGGCCCGTGAGGGGCAAGCTGCATGACAGTCACATCAATTTTGCATTTCAAAGTTTCACTTAAACTGCTAAAAGCGGACACGAAGTCAACAAAACATATAGGGGCCTTTTTATGAAGTTCCAAACGAATAGAATCAACCATCAAAAAGATTCAGGTTTCTATTCCGGGCTGTTTGTTTGTTTTTTGTTTTTGTTGTTGTCGTTGACGGTTGTTTTTTAATCGGCGACGGCGCGCCGGGGTGAGAGAATGGTAGAGCGTTGGATTTCCAATGCTCGGGTCGTAAGTTCGAATCCCGGCTGGGGCCAAATATTTGTACTGGATTTTTCATCGTTGTCCCGTCTTTGATATCACCCTATGTGGTGGAAATGGACGTTAGAGTCCCATCCTTCCACCAACCCGTTTTTAATCGGAGCAGTAATCTCGCTTTCAAAAACAGACTTCATGTCGCCGCAGAGCCTATAAATGACAACTCGGTCTCTACAATGAAATGTGGCACAGTGCCCAAGATGCCCGCCCTTTCAGTCGAATGGAAGAGCGTTGGGCTCTCAATGCTCGGGTCGTGAGTTCGAATCCCGGCAGGGGCCAACCATTTTTCTCGTTGCCCCGTCTTTGATATCACCAACACGTGGTGGAAAAGGACGTTAAACTCCCAAACACTCGCCCACACCCACCCATCCGCCCCTTCCACCATGGCGATGGAGATGCTGCCGTGATGTACTACTTCAATCCAAAAATAAAATGTGCTCGCTCATTTCATGGTTCCAGACTTCAAAAGAGCCCCCTTGTCTTCTTTGTGTCCTCTTTGTAACTTGTACAAAAAAAATCGACTCGCTTAATGAACAAGTACAGGTATCTAATAATCTGAACTAAGTAGCTACAACGACAACAACAGTGTACAAAAGTCAGTATATTTCTTACGAGTAAAACGTATGTCACAATAATGAAGACTCCCCCAAAAAGGCAAAGCAGCATCATACTTTACTGGCCGGGCATGCTGGACTTACTTTAACTAAACAGGTATACGTGCACGGCTTCAAATGATAACTAAACCAAGCTGCATGATCTATGATTTTCAATTGGGAATTTTCAACTTACAGGAAGAGAGAGGGGGAGGGGGGGGGGCGGTGTTGGTGGTAAGGGGCTTTTTGTGATAACATTATTGTTTCATCAGAACACGTCTCATATGACGGGACAATGCACCGTGGCAAAATTTGTTCCGGCAATGTCGCTCACGCTGGTGATTCTTAGCTTTTCTGCCTTGTGTTCCGAGTTTGTTTTGATTCCTATTCACGTCCTCTGACGAAGTGACAATTTGCTTTGTAGAAATTTTTGGCACTTTTGCAAGAAAACAAAAAAGGGTTACAACGTGCCGCAGCTAAAAGAATTGTCCTAAACGATGTAGGGTACATTGAATAAAAGGAATGAGCACCTCTTGAAATCAGCTTGCACATGCTAAAAAAAAAACAAAAAAACACACACACACACACGCAATGTGGATGGTCCCAATCTTTTTTTCTTTTTTTTTAAACTACTTTATTATCTCTTTCGGGAAATTTGGGCTGCTACCCTCAGGGGGAAGCGCGTCGCCGCGGTGCAGCGACACCCAATACCTATCCTGTATTTTTTTCACATTTTTGCTGGGGGAGGAAAGCCGGATAACCCGGAGAGAAACCCCCGATGAGCAGCCCGGCAGCCCGAAAAAAAAACGGTATATCACAAGCTCGACCTGGGCTCGAATCCACGCTTCATCGCCATGACATTGGAGACGGCCGTTCAGTAGCGCAGCGGCTAAATCCGACGCGCTACCTATTAGACCACCGCCAAACCACTGGTTGTTTTCTTCAAGTCACCGAATCACCAAAATCGGGCTGACATTATCACAGAGCTGAAATGACCGTTCCAGTTGCTCTTTTCCTACCTCTTTCCCTTTCGCGCACGTATCCCCCGTTCCTAAACCATACGACGGCTTCGTGGAAGCCATCGGAAATGGGGTTCACAAACGGAGAGGAAGCCGAGGTGGACTGCTAGTGTGACAAGCGGCGGTCCCGGCCGCCAGGGACAATATTGACACCGGTCCCCAAACATGCACTACCCGGATGTAAAACTTGCACACCGCTACGGATGGTCCTTTTTCCTTCCTTTCCCTTCCCCGCCGCTGCTGACGTGGGTCAGTGTTTCCTCTTGTTCTCTCTACCGGGGGGATGTGGATGTCAAGGGAGGTTTGCTTTTTTGGGGTCCACTTTGTTTTGGTGACAATGCATCGATGCCCCCCACCCCACCCCACCCCCCTCTCTCTCTCTCTCAGGTCCCACACCACACACCAGACAACCGGAGGCAGCACGATGGACTTTATTGGACCCATGTCTTTTCACCGTTGTAAAATAGAGTTTCATTTCAAAATTTCGTTTCACTTAAGTTCATGTCACCCCCCCCCCCCCCCCCTCTCTCTCTCGCTCTCTTAGTAGCTTACCTGTTTCTGTTCGTTCTCTAGTTTTTGTGACGGCAAATTTCTAAGAAGGCGCTTGCCTATCTCAAAACTTGGATGGCCGTTGGAATTGGAAACAAAAATTTCTCTCTCTCTCTCTCTCTCTCACACACACACACACACACACACACACACACACACACACACACACACACACACACACACACGGCCTCGCCTCCTTCCCCTACAAGACGTATCATAGGTAATGCACATTTTGCACGACCTATGTCACGATGGCAATAAACAATAATACACGAGTTGTTTCCGCACGTCCACCCAGGCAGCTGCGCACTCATTTTCATCTCACAGAAACATCTCCTGACAGATTTATCAATCGGGCATCCCAACGTGGCAGGACAACGCGCAATGTAGGAGGAGCGAGACGGAGCAGGTACAGTAGGATGTACAGCCACCAGCCCCCACACCAGACGACCTGAGGCAGCAGGATGAATCTCCCGCGTCCAAGGACCTGACACAGGCAGCCTCTTTTAACCTGGTGTCAGGGAGATTGCTTGTATATGGTGACGCTCCAAGCCTGCACAAGGTACGTGCAGGTGGCGGAGGTGGAAGGGGGGGGGGCATCCCA
The DNA here is from genome assembly GCA_018292915.2 of Batillaria attramentaria. Taxonomy (NCBI): domain Eukaryota; kingdom Metazoa; phylum Mollusca; class Gastropoda; family Batillariidae; genus Batillaria; species Batillaria attramentaria. The sequence goes on from JACVVK020000097.1 coordinate 1,515,256, forward strand.
GGGGAAGGGGGTGAGAGACGAGGACGTCAGCAGGCACGTGGTCATCTATCAGCTGGGAACGGATCTCGACTGAGACGCGCACACTCTTACAGCGTCCGACATCATCAGCATCACTCCGCGTGGAGGTGCCCCTGCAAGTACGGCCAAAGCAGTGCATAGGGTTTTTGGGTTGTTTTTTTTAATTGGATCCGCAGGCAATTTGTTCCTCTCCTGTTCTCAGTACGCTTGGTTGGTTGGTCGGTTAGTTTCACGCCTTTTCCCACCACAAACGGGCGATATCAAAGACGGGGGCAACGAGGAAAAAGCCAGCGCTACCGTATTTGGCCGCAGACGGGATTCAAACTCAAAACCCGAGCCGGCAATGGAAGTCCAACGCTGCACAAGCGGCTCGGGTGAGCCACCGGACTCCAATATCCTGCTCGGTGTCTTACAGTTGCAGCTAGGAAATGGCTTGTTTTTCACAGAGAGAGAGAGGGGGGGGGGGAGGAGGAGGCGGCAGTAGGAGGGCTGAAGAATGCAGACCAGACCAGACCTGACAAAGAGGGAAAGTTGGGTCACTCATTCAGACCGACTTGCCGGTTCAAGTCAGTCTCACCTTGGCAAGCCAGCCCCCCAGGAAAGTCAAAATAAAACAAGACCCAGCTTTTTCCCTTTCATTTTTACGCTCCGCGTTTCCTTCCCACTGACGCAGTGTTCCGCAAGACGAGGCAAGTGAATGAATGGGAAGGGACAGGCCAGGGTTTTCGAGATGCTTCACGTGCCGAGGCTGGGCCAGGGGCTTAGTGTCTTGGTCCCGCTCCAACAGCCGACTCCGCCTCCGTCACCACACACAACCATCAACCTCGGCCGCGTCCCTTCCTGCCCGCAGCCACCATCTCCCTGGTGCGCGCCCTTCTCCGCCGCGGAGATGGGTTATATCCCTTCCACAGGAAAGGCTCGGTGTCTCCGAGAGTGCAAATGCATCACTGTAGCATTCTTGCAGCCACAAGAATAAGGACGTGTACCTGACTGTTAAGCTCAGCACTTTTACCTCCCACTATGTCAGCCCAAACTATTGTGAAAATAGCAAATCATTTCTCAGCTGAGTCCAGAGCCTATGTGCAGTGATGGCACACACACACACACACACACACACACACACACACACACACACACACACACACACACACACACACACACGCACGCACGCACGAGAGAGAGAGAGAGAGAAAGAGAGAGAGATTGCTTGCTTCGGGGGGGGGGGGGGGGGGGGGGGAGTGCACACACTGTTATGTTCAGCTGTTCTACCAAAGACCATATCATCTCTGGGGGGGGGGGGGGGGAATCTGGTGGGGCCTTACAGAACATACATTCGATAGACGTTTATAAACGTGTTCCCCTGAGGACGAACGAACTAAGTAATTGAAAACACACCGCACGCGAAAAAAAAAACACCACACTCCTTTGTCAAAAAACTAGAAAGGCAAAAGCCTCCATGGCTCCCTTGTGACAGGGGTCAAGGTCATTCAAAAGAGTATGTTTGTAAAAATCCTATCACTATCTATCATCAAGTTGTCTCTGGTGTTCTTAGTTCCTGGCAATATTACACTTTTTTCCCCCAACATTGAATATATGGCCTTGACCTTGGGTCAAGGTCATTCAAATAAGATATCAATGTCTATCATTACACCAAGTTGGATGAGTCTACTATTTGTAGTTTCTCCAAAAACAGTAGTATTGAAATTCACAACAGACAGCTTTAATGACCTTGACCTTGAGTCAAGGTCATTTAAAGTGGTATGGATATATAGGTCTTATCCACGTCTATTAGCATGCCAAGTTTGGCGCCTCTGCTGTTTGTTATTTCTGAGAAAATCCCAATGTTACGGTTTCACAGAAATAGCTTGTACGGCCTTGACCTTGACACAAGGCTATTGAATACATGTATATCTGTAAAGTTCTTATCAATGGCTATCACCATGTAAAGTTTAAAACCTCTGGTTTATGTAGATTCCAAGAAAATGCCCATGCAAAATTTTAAAACAGACAGCTTTAGTGACCTTGACCTTTAGTCAAGGTCATTCAACATGATATATTTTTAAAGGTCTTACGGCTGCCTATAGGCGTGCCAAATTTGGTGCCTCTGCTTTTTGTAGATTCTGAGAAAATGCCCATGTTAAGGTTTACTGTGGAAATGCGGAAAATAGCTTGTATAGCCTTGACCTTGACACAAGGCCATTGAATACATGTACATTTGTAAAGTTCTTATCAATGTCTATTATCATGCAAAGTTTAAAACCTCCCGTTTTTGTAGATTCCAAGAAAATGCCAATACAAAATTATCAAACAAACAGCTTTAGTGACCTTGACCTTGAGTCATTCAAAATGATATATTTTGAAAGGTCTTATGGTTGTCTATCAGCATGCCAAGTTTGGTGCCTGTGCTGTTTGTAAATTGTGAGAAAATGCCAATGTTAAGGTTTTCTACGGAAATGCGGAAAATAGCTTGTCTGGCCTTGACCTTCAAACAAGGCCATTAAATTCATGTAAATCTGTAAAGTTCTTATCAATGTCTATCATCATGCAAAGTTGAAAACCTCTGGTATTTGTAGACTCCAAGAAAATGCCAATGTAAAATTTTCAAACAGACAACTTTAGTGACCTTGACCTTGAGTCAAGGTCATTCAAAATGATCTATTTTGAAAGGTCTTATGGCTGTCTATCGGCATGCCAAGTTTGGTGACTCTGCTGTTTGTAGATTCTTAGAAAATGCCAATGTTAAGGTTTACTGCGGACACACAGACAGACAGACACACACACACACACACACAGACAGACAGACGACGGAGGGTTATAACATAGACTCCCATTGTTACACAAGGGAGCCAAAAAACTAACAAAAAAACACACACACAAAAAACAACCAAACTCCTTTGTCCCTTTAATCAGAAAGGACAAAGCGCACTCATCACCCAGAACCACAAAGGTACGTGTCCCTCCAGCTATTCTAAACGGCTTTTGCCCATTTCCTTCGACCCCCACTGTAGCCTGAGAGATGCACCTCGTAGACGACGAAAGCGTCCGCACATACACACGCAGGTTCGCGTTCGCAAAATATGATCGAGCCATACGCGTCTGAGATATTTCAGGGAGAAAAAACAAAACAAAAAAACATAAAAACTTCTTGTTCGCGGTGAATTGCCAGGACGGTGGGAGGGCTTGCGTGCTGAAGCTTGTCAGGCACTCGGCGAAGAACTCTCTCCGGCCAAGCCGTGACGGAGATCCGTCCCTAGCTGTCCCTTCGCGATGCCCAGCAGCTCTCTCACCTGACAAAGACGAGGAGGATTGTCGTTGGTCTTCATTCCCTCCCCCCCCCCCTCCTCCCTCTCGGTCTACAGGTGTGTATGAAGGGATTCTCTCCGCGTGCACTCATAACTGGAGGTGAAAAAGTGTGCTGGTAAGGGATGAGGAGGTGGGAGAGGAGGGGGGGGGTGGAATGTGGGACGGGATGGGTGATGGGGAAAGGAGGAGGGGGGAGGGAGGGTGTTACATCTTGGTCAATACAGAGACTCTCTCTCTCTATCTCTCTCTCTCTCTCATTTGAGTATATGTGCATTTTCGTGTGTGTGTGTGTGTGTGTGTGTGTGTGTGTGTGTGTGTGTGTGTGTGTGTGTGTGTGTGTGTGTGTGTGTGTGTGTGTGTGTTCGATGAGTAGATTAGCAAGGACAAGAAAATAAAGTTGCACCTCATTTTTTCTCTCTCCAGTCTACCCTCCTCCCCCCCCCTCAACCCCCTGTCCCACCCCCAGCCTGACCGAAACATGTTTCACAAGAATCCAGCACCAGTTTGATCGGTAAAATAAGAATACAAATAGACAAATGATGAGATAATACGGAGCTTAAAAAAAAAAAAAAACCCAGCAACAACAACAAACCGAAAACTGTCAGAATGCACCTCCCCCCTGAGCGGTGTCACAGCAACTACAAACTGTCACCCAAACGCCAACACTACACACGGAGACAAATGCATGCCTGCTGGGTGGGGTCGACTGTCAGGCGTTTCCGCCAAAACAGGGGTTAACGGGAGCAAAAGGGGTTAACTAGAGCAGACGGTCTGCACAGAGGAGCTGAGAGACAAATGAAGACACCGATCATTCATACCAGGCACATCTTCACGAAGAGCTGCCAGTTGGGGGGGGGGGGGGGGGGCGTCACACGAACCCGTCGCATCTTCATAATCGGCGGTATACAATTATACATATATATACACCAGACGGAGTTTCTGCTTGTTACGTAATGACCCGGTGTCGTGGCATAACCCACAGATGCGTGAATGACAGATCAGTCACAACGACTGGAGCAGTCGCCTCAGTGACCGGGGATTATCGTTATGACAGACACACATCTTCTCCACGGACGTTGGTAGGGTTGTGACGTGTGAACCTGCCGGCGTCGCTTTTTCATAGTCACTGAACTGCTGTAGTGACATGCACGGGGCTTAGCGAAAACGCGAGATGTTCATACATGTATGTCAGGCATATGGCTTTACGGTGCTGGGACAAGCTCGAAAAATCACGTTCTCTCTGGTCGTAAACCTACGGCACATGCTGCGAGCCTGCAGCCAGTGTCGTGCAACCCGCTAGCACGGCCATCAAACGTCCGTGTGTTACACTCGGAGCTCTATTAATCTTTACTGACATACGCTATTTCGCGCGCACAGCCGGAGTCACAAGCGTGACTGTTCCCAAACAGAAATCTCTCTGCGTAAAACCTAGTAATGGTAGCAACAGCGCCTTTAAGGTCACAGGGAAGTAAAGACAGTCACACGCTGTTCCTGCTGTTACGTAATATGTCACTGGTATAAACCACCCATGCGTGAAGTACAGCTCTTTCGCATCAACGAGAGATGGGGTTTATCGCTTGGACAGACATCGTCCCAAGAAGTGATGGGATAGGATGTAAACTCGTGCCGTTATTTCGTAATCGGCTGGTGACATAGTAAAGGACATTGTCTCTGCTATTACCTAACGTGTCACTGACGGACATAAACCCTACGTGAGTGAATGACAGCTACATATACCCCAATTCTTGTGTCAGCAATCAACAGCTATATATACCCCAATTCTTGTGTCAACAATCAACAGCTATATATATATACCCTAATTCTTGTGTCAACTACCAACAGTCTCACTGACGGACATACACCCTACGTGAGTGAATGACAGCTATATATATATATATATAATTATATATATATACCCCAATTCTTGTGTCAGCAATCAACAGCCATATATACCCCAATTCTTGTGTCAACAATCAACAGCTACATACACCCCAATTCTTGTGTCAACAATCAACAGCCATACATACCCGAATTCGTGTGTCAACAATATATAGATATATACCCCAATTCTTGTGTCAACAATCAACAGCCATATATACCCCAATTCTTGTGTCAATAATCAACAGCTATACATACTCCAATCCTTGTATTAATTAATCCTCCAATCAACAGCTATAATTATAGCTATAATTATATACCCCAATGCTTGTGTCAACAATCAACAGCTATATATATACCCCAATTCTTGTGTCAGCTACAAGCAGTCTCACCGACATGTTCGCGGGAAATGTGAGATTTCGACCACGCTCTACCTGTTTCTCACGTGAAAATGGAAAACTGAAACACACGAAACTAACCAGAAAACAGAATCAATGTCCGTTGCCTTCCTTCCTAGCTTCCTCCAGACGGGAGGCAGAAAATACATAAAATTCAAGGGAGACATTTGTCAGAATTTGTAAAGAGAACGGCTGGTATAAGCAGACTAGGAACGGTGGGACGGAGGGACGCATAATGTTTTAAAGGTGCATAACAAGCCTCAATGTGAATCCGACGAACGAGACATACGTCTTTGGGTCATGCGCACGACACACGCACATACACTACCAGGGGTGGGTGGGGTGGGTGTTTGGGGGTTTAACGTCCTTTTCCACCACATGCGGGTGACTCCCCAAAACACTAACTTAACAGAAGGGGACTTACTCCAAGACAAAATGTCACAAACCGTGTAATTTACAAGTACGAGTGAGTTTTTAGGGCTTAAAGCCGCGCAAGCCACAAAGACTAATTCGCGGCTGAGTGTGCCTGCACTACATGAAAAAAACAAAAATGTAACTTGGACAAAAGATGCAAACTGGTCTACGGGGCTATATAAACCTAGGACATGCAGGAGACGCTGCACCTTCATGCTAATTTCTCGAACTCCCGGTTACAAAAAAGCGTAGAAAACAAATAACAATTACAACTGGGTAAAACAAAGATAAATACTAAGCGCATATACAGCAAATATTGCAACTTATCATCTCCTAGGCGCAATAAACCAGTTCGCAGCATATGCCCAACATCACTTATTCCTAACCACTGGTAGTGCAGACGTGAGTGAGGGGTTAAAAAGAAGAAATATAGATGAAAGGGCCGAACTTAGAAATCAGCTGAGAGAAGAGAGGAAGGACAGAGCGGCTAAATTCGGGAGGTTTTAAAGAGAAAGATACAGGTGAATGGGCTGGTGAGGGATAGACAGAGAGGTAGGAAGGAAAATTCCTTAGTTGCCAATGAAGACAACATGCCTGGGAGGCAGTTGGAGAAAAGACCGCTCCAACACGGAACCTCCCCGCCGTGAGGCGGTTTGGGAAAACAACGCACCAGAGAGGGGTGCGTTGTGAAGGTCTTCAACATGACAGGTGTTCAGCAGCACCAGCAGGGCACTGCGAACAAAGCCCGCCAGGCTGAAGACCAAGTGGGGGGAATCCAGTAAAGTCGGCCTTCAGAAACGACCCTCAGATGTCTCACTGGACCAAGGGTCAGCAGACACCCGCTTACTGACCTCCCCCCGGAGGAGATTTTAAGAGAGCAAAAGACAGATGAATGGACCGATGGAGGCAGAAATAAGAGTAACGAAAGAGCAAAAGGGGTGGGCAAGCTTGGCGAAATCAGCCCCGCCGCGTGAAGGCGAGCCCATGGGGCGATTAAAAAGCATGAACGTATAACGCTTCAAAGACTGATGATAATTATTAGTTCCTCAAAATGTCTCAGATTTTGAAGTGTTGAAATGTTTTACGCTCTCCACGTGGTTATCTTACAGTGTGAAGCCAGGACAAAGCACATAACCATCCTTCACATAATAAAATAAATAAAAGTGCGACCCACGTTGCATTTATATTGCAAGACAGCAGGGGCGAATGAGAGTGACACACTGACAGGGAGTCGCTATCTGAGTCAGCTGAAATATGCTGGCGTCTGCTTCCGAACTTCCCTGAGTGTTGAACATCGCGTCTTCTGTGTAATGGTTTAGCTCGATACGGCGTCTTAGCATCAAAAGCAGTAAAACACCTTTATCTGTGTGCCGAATGTTGAAAGACAGAAAGAAGGTGAGCGGTGGTCTAATACTGTAATAGGTAGCGCGTCGGATTTAGCCGCTGCGCTACTGAACGGTCGACACCTATGTCATGGCGATGAAGCGTGGGTTCGAGCCCAGGTTGAGCTTGTGATATGTGATACCGGGTTTTCCTGGCTGCCGGGCTGATCATCGGGGGTTTCTCTCCGGGTTATCCGGCTTCCCCCCCCCCCCCCCCCAGCAAAGTTGTAAAAAAATAAAAAATAAAAAAAAGATAGGTATTGGGTGGCGCTGCACCGCGGCGACGCGCTTCCTCCTGGGGAACTAGCCCGAATTTCCCGAAAGGGATAATAAAGTAGTTAAAAAGGGGGAGGGGGGGCGAGACGGAGAGTGGGTGGGTGGGTGGGAGTTTAACGCCTTTTTCCACCACGTAAGGGTGATATCAAAGACGGGACAACAAAGAGAAAGCCACCACAAATATTTGGTCCCAGCTGGGACTCGAACTCACTACCCGAGGATTGAAAGTCCAACGCTCTACCATTCGCCCAGTATCCCGGCTCCCCCGACGGAGAGTGAAAAAGAAAACGAACGACTTTTAGCATAACGGTATATATATATATATATATATATATATATATATATATATATATATATATATATATATATATATATATATATATGATTTGACGAGGTGGGTGGGTGTTTGGGAGGTCAACGTCCTTTTCCACCACATACATGATTTGACAGGGTGAATTTTGAGTACAACTACATCACTACGCTCAATTTTCAACTAAAGAAATAAACAAAAGGAACTAAACATACAACAGGGACTACAAACGATCTGTTAGCAGACAATAAAAAAAGAAACAACAGACCTATCGATAAGAGAGAGAGAGAGAGAGAGAGACTGACTGACTGACTGACTGACTGACTGACTGACTGACTGACTGACTGAAACTTTATTTTTCAAGAATGAGATAGAAGACGCACGTGTCTCTCTTACTTTATGTCCTTGCTACACTAATAAACAAACAAAATGCGTTACTGATCATCATCATTACAAGCGCACACTGGCGGCACACGCGCACGCGCGCGCGCTGACTGACCAGCGCTCGTTACAGCACATTTCGCGAACATAACAGCGTGAATGCTTCTGCAAACAATGAGAGAGAGAGAGAGAGGAGAAAAAGAAGAAGAAGAAGGAAGAAACAAAAGAAAAGAATGGATCCAAGCATCCGAATCAAGTGTTGTCACGATGTAATCGGTCATACCTTACACGGCTGCCACGGGGAATAAAGCCCATGCTTCTTTAATTCTTAAAGTGTACTGTTCAAGCCGTTTCCTTTTTACGGCTGCTGTAAAAGCAGCGGGCCACCTGTAGCCGAGTCAAGGAAAAACAATTGTCTGGCTGACTCCCGCTGACATTTATGGCCCGGGGTACATACACGCACACTGCCCGGCGGAACGTTCAGTTTCACGGTGAACTTTCATGATGGCCCAACCAAACTTTTTGCACGGATGCGGTGCGCCGCTTCACACTGTTTATACCATTTAACTCATACCCTTTTTGCGTGGTTCAGGGGGAAACGAGGAGGAAGTTATCAAAATTTAACTGCCTGTACAGATTAAACAAAACATTTATTCAGATCATGCAGCTGGTTTATGTTGGGAGGGGAGGGGGGGAGGCGTCAGAAGAAAAGGCAACATTTCAACCTTGCATTTATTCAAAGGTCCAGGTAGTCTTTATGGACCTAGAAATTGTTATACGCACTGACGAAACAAAACAAAAAATCCACGCTGCGCTTATAGGGGGACATGGTTTCAGTGTGTGTAAATGCCAGTACAAAACGAAAGTCATGCAGGCATGTGGCCTTAATATCACAGACAAACCCAGCAGGTCATAGCAAACGATAAACAATATGCAGACCGAATGTGTGCAATGTAAAATCAGCCCATACAAGTCTGAAAATTAATGCTGGACAGTGTGCTTCAGCTCAGCATGTCGATTTGCTTACATGTCTAAGGATAGAAGCTGCATACAGAGGAGGGAGATATATTTTGCAGTATTCAAAGTCTTATCAAGCCAGCCAGAAAATATGAAAGAATAGTGTTCTTGATTTCACAACAAATGTAAATAACAGTCAAACACATACCACAAAACGGTAGGTAAAACACAGGACTCACACAAGCACAAGATGAGCAAAGATCACTTCCTAACTATTCAGAGAAAAACATGTCTTTACAAACACAATTAAATTTAACTAAAAGTAAATTTCATGTGTTGGACTTATTAAGTTTTAACTCCCCATTAGTCAATAATCTTAAAAAGACCCAAAAGAAAAAGTCAGAATAGCTCAACTCACCTGGATAGAAAGAAAATGTTACCCCGCATCGAACACCTTAGTTATAAACAGACACTTGGTAATTGACTACAAAACCCACCTAGCATAATGAAGCATGTAAGTGAATAAGTTAATGAATGAAAATCCAAAGAGTGAAGAAGCGCAAAGAGTGTATAGTACAAGTATCACAGCCACACATAATTATGAACCACAGACACAGACACACAGCTTTCAAAACACAGGGGCTGCCCCTACCTACTCTTCCTCTCGGCCAGTATTGCGGTGCCTGCAGCAAAGTAGGCCGGCAAAAAAGATGAGTTGAGGAAATAGAAGCAGCCCAACAGACGCCTGTTGAGTTAGAGAAAAACAACAGGTGAGAAAGAGACTGTGCAGAAAGTGTCGAAGACGCCTGATAATCGTGAGCGAGACGCGTGTGGGAATGAATCTTGCACAGCAAATCATGTACATTCAGGTTACACATTGTATACATATCACATGTGACAGTATAAATTTACGAATGGTGCCATCGGTTGCTGGCTTTGTGAATTTGACGAACTGCAAAATGTCCGCAAAGAGTGTGCTTCAAGATGCACACTTTTCCATCTGCTACACATACGTTAGTTTAAGTTCAGGGGCCATTCGTTGCAAATTCTGGGAACACATCTTCAACTCATCTTTCATGTAAGCTGAAGCATACATGTAAAAATAAGCACATCACAAGGAGTTTGGGAGGCACACGTACCAAATAAAGCGAACAGAAAACAGCAAAAGTTTGTTTCCGACTGCAGCATTCGACAGTCAGCAACCGTAGCAATCAAAGTAAGTGAACACAGTAAAACCAAGCAAACCAGTTTTTCTCAGAACTATGTATCAATATATATGAAAAATGAGAAATGAAAAAATAAACACTCAGTGCACAGTTCACACATAATGACTACCACGCAAGCACCAGATTTAATTTGCCACACACGGCTCAAACGTAGATCTATATATATCTAGATGCATCAAAGTCAATGTGCGTACTTCTGAATCAGACTTTGGGCACTACAAAGCAACATATTTCAAATCACTTGTGCATTTGTGCACTCATGCTATGTGTCTCCATTAAACAGGTGTGCTTGTTTTTACTACGATAACTGGGAACACTCAATTCACTCTTGAAAAGAAGCCCCCCCCCCCCCCTTCCCCACAACATCCATATCCCCAACCCAACTACTGAAGTTTTAATGAGGAAAACAATGATACAGTAATTAACTTTTTAAACATGTGAATAAAGATGCTACACAGTCGGACCAGAAAAGTCACCAGAAACAGTTAGCGGAAACACTATACTCACTCAAATACTCTTCACTATTTCATGTTACAGGATCAGTGTACAAGTTGTTCTCTACTTGCCAAATGTCAAAGATAGCATAACTTTACTAGTGACCAATTATCAGGAGACAGTGCTGCAAATGGAAAATTAAATCACACATCTTTTGGGACAATGACAAACAGTGTCTTTACTCAATAGACACACTAAACTACGCAACATTATACTAAATTTAACTTCAAACGCAAGACACATGAATTAAAAACAACCAACAGAAACCACCTAGCAACTGTCTCTTCCAATCAAGAGTGAAGAAAGTGTCCCAAGTACGAAACAGAAGAAACAACAACAAAAAAGACAAAAAAAGAACAGTGACTATTTCTGCATTTGCCACAGGGTGAGGTTTGTGTGGTCTACTGAGAAAGAAAACGAGCGATAAAAATGAAAAACACAACACAACAGTTCAGCCAAAGAAAACGAGGGTGGTTTTTCTCACACCCGCTGGTCCAAACCTGGATTTTTGCTCAACAGCTAGTGACAGAGCACTGGCAGGTATCCCAAGGATAAAAGTATTGTAGAAAATGTAAACTCCAACTAATTTCCTGAAACGAAGAGTTGGCTTAGTCACTTGCAACATACTGGAGACTCAACATAAAAGAAAAAAAAAAACCACATATATATTTGTTTAAATTATTAGAGGGAGAACACAAAACTATTTTCCTAGCAAACTGAGTAGTAACAAATTTGAAGAGCCTGTGGTTGCATGAAACAGCTTGAAGCAGCTTGAAGGAAATACTGTATACATGTTCTGTTCTACTATATAGGCTCCATGTAATATTCTACAAGGCATGACTGAAGAGATTTGCTTCTGTCCAAAGACTTGAAATGTGTTACAAGTACCATCAGAAAGCCTACATCCACAGCAACAAGCATTTTGTTTTTCCACACAGTTTTTCTTTTGTTCTTGTTTATTTTGTTTTTATGGGAATGAGCCTGTACTTGACTGTTTGAGCTCAGCCATTTTGGTCCCCATCTCTGGAGCTTTGCATAGATCTACAGATCTCCATCCATCTGTCTATCTATGCTTCATTCTAATGGGTACCAACTAACCTGATAGAACATCCCACCAAATTACACCAGTGCAACAGTCTGAATTACACACCATACAAACTGCCTGTTCAGAAAATTCAAAATCTGAAAAAGAAAAGAACTTACCTCCACACACAGAACAGCGCAATGAACAGTGTTCCATTAATGGTGAGGAAGATAGTGGATCGAACTGTCTCTGGTATGAACTGTTTAGCATAGTAACGCAGGCCTCTCTTCTTGATGAGGGCAGTTATCTGACACACAAAAAAGTACACAGTAAATTAATAGGCACTCAGCACATCAGCGCATCATAACATCATCTGAACTGTCTAGCTCCCTGTCACCATAGGCACTCTACACTGTTCCCGTTTATGCACAGGTGTGCATATATAAGTAGGCACAAAACTCTTAAACTGATGCACAGGTGTGCATATAAGTACGCACAAAACTCTTAAATTGACGCACAGGTGTGCATATATATATGTACGCACAAAACTCTTAAACTGACACACAAATTTGAGAACAGCATGTCACAGAGGACACACTTTTTTGTCGTGCTGTAACAAACAGTAATTTTCCAACACTCTCCCGGAAACTTGATGAACAAAAAGTGATCGATAACTCGCGGCACTCAGACACTTGCAGCATCGCATTTCTGCTGAGCACTCTGGGACACTCTTTGTCCACTCATAATGCTCTATTTGGTAAGAGTGCAGGTTCCTCGCCCTGATGATTTGCTTTTGCTGGCACAGCACACGTATACATCTCTCCTACTTGAATACTTTCGTAAACAAAAAATAGTTTTGGCTTTCAGACTTTTTATACCAAAAGAACATGGACCCTCAACATTTATGAAACGACCCTAAAAAAAATATGAAGAACGGGTCCCAAGGACCCTTGTATTTTCCAGTCACAGGGAACACTGATCTACCAGGTATGCAATAACCAACATAAAATTAATCCACATTCTATGCCAGTACTGCCGGGTTTGGCGTTGATTCTCAACCATGAAACAGATCCCAGTACACTTAAAAATATAATGCATCAGCTTCAAAAGTCAATCTGTTATATACACACTAAAAAGATGTGAAAATGAGCACATAGTATCGTTTTTCAAGAGAGAGGTCAGTGGCATACATACCCATCAACCTCTGCCCTCTGACAGTGAAGGTAAACGACATTGGAACTGGGCGATCATAAAGTTGTAAATAACTTGTAAAACTTTCAAAATGTATAAAATTCACATGCATGGGGCATATGTCATGATAACCAGGGGAAATGTTTGTGTATACGATCGTAACATCGACCAAAATCTTCGCATGTAGCGATGTACGCGTGCAAGTTTCAAAGGTCGAGCAAGTGAAGGTTTATTAGGGCGCTGGGTGACAGACGTGTTTCCGAGTTGATGCAAGGTCACTCACCAAGTACAGCGAGCCATAAATCTTAAAAGCCTCCCTAAACACAATTTTGCTAACATCTGTGGAGGCTTTCAAACAATACGGAGTCCAGCAGTGGCCCAGTTCGTAACAAGTACAATCCAGGCAGACGGGTTTACTGAAGATCGCCATTACTGCTGCTCCGAGGTGAAGAGTTATTTTTGGCCAATCAGAGCAAAGCTCTTGTCGCTCCTAGCCAAGACACGACCGATATCTGCATGTTTCGGTTTTGGTATCAGAGCCGCTGTTTGTGGTCGTCATATCGAGCTCATCCGCACCGTCCATTTGAACGTATAGTAAATCCTTCTTTACTTGGAGCTTTGTTTATGGCGAAGATAGTTTCTCTCAACAGAGAGCCATGATTAAGCGAAATTATCGACCAAAATGACCTGCTGTCTGAATGTGTCGTCTGCTACCAGTCAAGCAAGCGCGCACCTGTGGCCGCAGTTTCCATGGTGTTGCTAGAGACGCTCTATTCACAGATGCATGCATTATGGAATGTTTTCCCTTCATGTGTTCGGGTTAAGATGCACTTTCAGTTTCGCCATATATGACGACGCTTTACCGTTGAGACAGCTTTCAAGTTGTACGTATCAGTTGTGATTTGCAACCAGAATCCATGCATAGACTCAGATGTGGGGAGGTGTTCGTCAGACTGAAAAACTAGTCCACTTCACTTGTGGCTTAATTATATCTCCGCCAGAAATATCATTCGGATTTCCTGACCTATACTGATCAAAACAATTCAAGGGTAGCTTGGGGGTGGGGTGGGGTGGGGTGGGGTGGGCGGGTCCGGGGGGAGGGGGGCACTGGACGAAGAACTCCACTGACGAAACGACACTGACTCTCACTTATCAGAGACAAAATTATATGGATATGGGTCTTTTCTATTCTTTCTTTTCTGTTCTCACAACTCGGTTGACCAGTAGACTACTGTTGCCGAGTAACCAAACCGTGACTTGCCACCCACAGAAGGGACCGCGACTCAACAGTGAAATGTAAACATCATGATCGGTAAGTTCTTTTTTCTTTTCGTTTTCTTTTTCACAGAGAGAGAGAGAGAGAGAGTTATCAACTAACCGGTTTGTGTCCGCCTGCACGAATTCTACTCGAACGTGACATTGGCCAGTCAAACACGCCTCTTAACCCGGCTATGGGACATGAGTCTTGATCTAAGTTTCCTGCCGGTCCCGCACGAACTGCATCACACCGTTTGCTGTTTCATTTTTCTTTTTTTTTGTCTTCTTCCCCCTTTCGTTTTTCCCGCGATGCTATGAATTTTTTATTTTCGACGCCATTAGAAAAACGCGGTGCGTTGCCTTAGAAAAGCGCCAAAATGAGGGTTCCGGCTATGATTTAGAAAAAACGCAAACCAACATATTTCGTGTTTCCGTACCCCGAGGTCGGAGTTCAAACGACTCAAATATTGTCTTGGAAGTCTTGTTGTTGTTGTTGTTGTTGTTGTAAGAAATGGACATTTGCAAGAAACTGATGAGCAAAATTAAGCCTAAAGTGTACTTTCATTAAGTTTGATGTAGGAACTGTTGTTGTTGTTGTTGTTGTTGTTGTTGTTGTTGTTGTTGTTGTTGTTGTTTTACTCTGTACACTTCTCATCTGCTATCTGGCAACCAGCATTGATTCTATTATTATTGCTAATGGTGTGTATGTGTACAGTGAGAGGACGTTGGCCATTCATCGTATTCACAGTAATCAGACTGACAGCATCCAATGTTACACTAAACACTGAAGATGTGTTATTGTTTGTTTTGTTTTTTTGTTGTTGTTGTTTTTCGCGCATAATAAAAGTTTGCTCCAGCAATCGGAGATGGGATGTATTCTATACGTAACTAGCGACCGCGTGAGGCTAAACCCCTCGCTCACGGTCAGGTACACAGATTTAACTCTCTGTGAGTCACGTTTTGGTTTGAACAAGTTTATTGCAATACAGGTTGTACATGTATAACTGAACAGGTAATGAATATGACCAAGCTTATGGTGATGCTCCGGGTGGAACGTGACAAACACTATGTGACAGTATTGCGATGGCAGACTAAATTAGAATCTGATAAATTAACACAGCAGAAGAGAGAGGGGGTGGGGGGAGGTGTCTATGTGTACTCACAACGAAAAAAAAAAAAAAAAAAAAGCCGCACGTGTTTAGACTTAATTGAAAAAGAAATTTCAGAAAACACATTTATGTAGCACAGAAATATTGTTTCTGCCAGTGGAAAGTTCAGTTCTTTCTTTTTCTAGTGATGCAACTTTGATATTTTTCCACGTCAATTTCTCCGCCATGCTTTTTGTAAACTGGTTCAGATGAGCACGTGTATAAGTTTTACTTGTTGTACCGGCCCCCGTAGTGTAGTGGTTAGCACCTCGGATCATGGACCGGGAGACCCGGGTTCGAATCCCAGCCGAGGCAAGCGGGATTTTTCATACCTAGGTCGGCTCCTACCCAGAGCGGGTGTGCTATGGGCCCAATGGGGAGGCTGTTGCCACACAGCCGAGCTTCACCCACTTCACGGGTGCGACTTTGGGGGTGCTTCCCTTTGTATGACACGTCTTATGATGTGGATGATTACACGGCCGGCACCGCAGGTGTCGTAGTTCCCGGGCCTGGTTAATGCCGGGATATTTATGACAGGAAGCGTGGAATGCGGTCCTGTCCCGCAGTCCCAAACCACATGGACCTCCATAGCATCATCTTACTGTCATCCTCATCTCCATCATCATGCATAATAAAAATTGTCCCAGCTTCCGAGTCAGTCCTCCGTGGGTTCCACCCATGACCTGGGAGGAACACCACTGGAGCTGGCAAAAGAGTTGGGGCAGCAAAAAAAAAAAAAAAAAAAAAGTTTTACTTGTTGTGCTCTCTTTCAATGTACTGCTGTTTGCTGCTTGACGGTGATCCATGAATAAAATGTTTAAACCAACTTTGATATGCACTGAAGCAAATCATGCATTCTGAATGAATGACTCGTCGTCACTGACTGAGGGACAAAAACTGATGATGCGCGCTGCTTATCAGCAGACGCGTCGACAAAGAGTTGATAGTAACGATAAACAATAAACACAAGGAAAAACGCGAAACAACAACATCCTGTCTTTTCATTGTTATTATTATGCTGTATGCTGTCACAGTATTCGCCGTACTACCTTGTGTATGTTCACAGGCGGAGGCTATATATAGGCTTCTGGCCTTTTGCCACCGCCTGAATACTTCTGTTTTGTGTAAACTGGTAAGCGGAATGAAACCGTGTTTAAATCAAACAACAGCATCGCGCGCGGTGAAAAACTGAAACACACACACACACACACACACACACACACACACACACACACACACACACAAATCGGAACGACTCTTTCTCAGCTTCTTGATTTGCGTGGTTGTTGTTTGCCCACTAATTGGTCTGCAGTACTCGGTAGGCAGCACTCATATCTGGCGGCACACTCCACATCACATAAGTCTAAGCAAGGGGCGGAGTGTTCTTGGGTGGTTGGTTGCGGGATAAATCAGTTCATGCATCAGCCCGAAAAAATCTACCTCTAACCTGAGGTAGCTTCCGTGCTGTCCGTAACCCGTGGCGTGCACCAGACAACACTGACGTGATTTTTCGGGCTTAACCGTAGACTGTGACGTCATCTTCCACCACTGGAGCCGGGACCACAGTGATATCAAAGACGGGGCAACGAGGAAAAAGGGATGGTGGGGGAGGAGAATGAAATTTTAAATAAGCCCCTCCGGGCACCGTTCACGTGCCTGGCTAATTTACTGCACGGGTGCACGACGTCATAGTCTGTATCAGCGAGAGTCACCGGAGACAAGAAACAAAACATTGGGAGCCGCTCCAGTGTGGGTCGTGGCCGAAGTGCCGCGTGGCACGTGACAGGAACAAACAGGGCGCGCGACCGGCACGTGCGCTATACAGCGCCCTGCCCAGGCTGCTAATGGATCCAAGGGCTGTATAGAGCGCAACGGATATATAGAATATTGAGTCCTTGATGGACCCACGGCACTTTCGCCGTCGGGACGGCGCTGTGGAGGTCACGTGGTGCGCGGATTGAAAGCAAAACGACGTGCAGTTGCCTCTTAACTACCTGACTTGAAAGGTTTAACCCCCCCCCCCCCCCCAAAAAAAAAAAAAAAGTGAAAATATCGATTCTTGGTTTGCTTCACTCGGTTACGCCGAAAAAGAAACTGACTCGGAGAAACTGACAACTGCCATGAAAAATATTAGCTCACTAGGCTAGGAACAACTTTTTCTGTTTGACAGGTATACAGAAGTCAGTAGCTCCGTCAAACAAAAAACAACAACAAAAAGTTCTCGCCGAAAATCGTCGGCGATTGCAGCCCCAAACGCACTAATAACGCTACTCATACATCTTCCGTGGAAAACAAAACTCCCATAAAAACCCAGGCCTGCATGACATCCAGCGGCGGGTGGGAGGGACACTACGGGCTATGGGTCGTGTGCAAAGGTGTCATTACGACGACGTAACGGCTTAAGTGTTGTACGTGCTCTCCTCAATGGACCGCTGTCACCTTTTCCAGCACTCTCTGCCTCAATGCCAATTTGAACAGTGCCTTGACATCACATCGCGTTAATAGCGGACAGGTGGTGGTTGAGGAGGCATTCTTTATCAGGCAAACTTGCCCACCCTGCAGTCCCAACAAAAAAAACTTACACGGAAAATTGACACCCCTTGGCCTACCTTAATACACGGTATCGCCCGTTGCCGATTGAAAAAAAAAAGGAAGGGGGGGGGGGTGTTTCCCTTTGGTTGAGAAAATGAAAACGGGAGCTGTTTAGAGCGAAATTCAAGTCCAACATGATGCAGCATCGCCTTGGAGAGGCGTGTGCTCTTGCATCTGCACACCGTTTGTCAACAAAATGCGCGCGCTTTGCAGCCGGCCAAAATGAAAGTGGCACCTGTCTAAAGCTCGGTACACACAGAAGCAATTCTGCTAGATTGTTTTTCCTGGAGGTCCTTTCTTCTGGAAACGCTTTGAGCCCAGGGAGAAGAATTTGTGAGCTCCTTCGTGCCGCCTTTTGTAGCTGTGCTGTGGACAAATAGCCAAGGGTATGGTACAAAAGCACCGGTCGTTTCACTGAGCTGCAAAGAACGTTGATCGCCTCCGAATCACTGACTACAACTACTGAGGCACCTCTTGGGTGGTTTGCGTGTTAGCAATTGAGGGTCAGTGTTGATCTAATTGGCTTTCAGTTTGACGTAATTGTTACAAACGCCTGGACGACAGTGACCAAGCAGTCGTATATAATGAACATTCGAGCCGATCGTCGGGGGTTCTCTCCGGATACTCCGGCTTCCTCCCCCTCTGCTTTGGAAATGTTCAGCCCACCAAATTTGAAAAATAACTGAAATGCAATTCTAAATTCCGAAATTTAAATAGCTGAGCTGACCCAGTGTGTGAGAGAATGCCGTGTGATTCACTTCGCGTGCGTGTTGGGTTCAGTTCACGGCGGTTTGAGCCGATTCATGAAAATTTTAATTGGGTAAAACGCCTATACAATACAAATTATTATTATTATTATTATTATTATTAGTTTGGTCGGAAAGTTATTGCAGAGTTGCTTTTTATGAATTGTATCTCTTACACCGAGAAAGCAATCAAGGCTTACATGTGTAATCAGTGCTACCATTTTTATGATCACAGATCCTTCTGTTTTCGTGGTATCTATCATCACACCACTTAGACACCTGGACAGTGACAGCGTCTCTAATGCTGGCACTGAGCCAACAGAAGTGTACGCTATGACGCGGCGACCAGTAGTATGAACAACAATCGTAGAATTTGAATTTTCGTCGCCGGGGGTGGGTGGGTGGGTGGGGTGTTTGGGGGTTTAACGCTCTTTTCCACCAAATACCGATAACATCAAAGACGGTGCAACGATGAAAAAGCCAGCACAAATATTTGGCCCCAGCCGGGATACGAACTCACGACGGACCCGAGCATTAGAAGTCCAAGATCTTCCCATGAATCGGCCACCCCGGCTCCCCGAATTTTCGTCGGTTTTGTGCATCGTGCATCGTAACTAGAATTGTTGTGTTGTAGCTGTTGTTTCTTCCATTCTTTCTTATTTCCTGTGTGTACAGAATTATTTGTGTTGTGGTTTGTTGCTGCTGTTGATGTTGTTGTACAGTCAATGGATTTACACAAATTTCCGTTTTTTCCCGGTCCAGACCTCACAATGTAATTGTAATTACATCGGGTTTTTTTTTTTTTTTTTTTGGCAATTCTTTTGTTCCACAACCACGGTCGCAGCTGTAAAGCACAGATTTTGACAGTTGACATCCGCGGTGGGCTGGCACCCATAACATGTCAGTTTTCTTAATTGGGGGATTAAATCGTCGTCAACGGATTTTTTTAAAGTCACTTTTTCCATCCAGGCCTCACAAGTGTAGTTGTAATTACCTGTTTCTCGTTTTTGGTTTTTTTTCTTTTTGTTCAACCACAGCCGCAGCACAAAAGCACAGGGCCCGTATGTAATAGTCGAGGTTAGGGCTTCTAGCCCAGGGTTAGAGTCTAACCTCGAACTAAACTAGCTCTAGGGTTAAATTTTCTGGGTTGTTGTTGTTGTTGTTGTTGTTTTGTTGTTGTTTCAAATCAAGAAGCGGGCCCATTCCAGCAAGGTGCCTAAGCTGTTATAGAAGGATATTTCTCTTCCTTTCTTCGCTTCCTTTTTTAAAAATTTAATTTTGCTTTTGGGTTTCTTTCGTCCTAGTCTGGGTTAGGCCCGTAGCCGTGGGTTAAATTAACCTCGACTTTTACATACGGGCCCAGGTTTCGACAGTTGACATACGCGGTGGTCTGGTACAAAAAACGTGTCAGTTTTCTTAAGTGGGGGATTAAATCGTCAGTTGGAGAAAACAAAAAAATGGTTTTGAAAAAAAAAGTAGTTAATTAAAACGTTCGCGAACGGAACAGAAGCTGCAGGCTGTAATTTACATGGTCGTTCTTACTTCCAGGGTTATCTTGTGCTTGGGACAACTGGTGATGGCGTGATTGCTGATGGTGATGTTGTTCTGTCTTTAGTAACCTCGGTATAAGGAGACAATTTAATGGGGTGGTGTTCGGTTATTAAACGTACGTAATCCATAGTTTTATTCGGATTCACGGATCACGTAGAGCTTTTCAATAAAGGCGGTACCGTTAAGATCTGTGTCAAATTTCAACATCATTCGCTTTTTTCAGTTCTGAGCTACAACTGAAATTGTCCGACGGCTAAAGTCTTGGCTTTTGGGAGAGGGGG
The DNA here is from genome assembly GCA_018292915.2 of Batillaria attramentaria. Lineage (NCBI taxonomy): Eukaryota > Metazoa > Mollusca > Gastropoda > Batillariidae > Batillaria > Batillaria attramentaria. The sequence continues at coordinate 1,536,084 of JACVVK020000097.1, forward strand.
AGTGGAGGGGGGGGGATGTGCGGGGCAATACGCGGATTTGACGGTTTCGAGGGCTGAACGTTTTCCAAAGCAGATGGGGAGGACGACGGGCAGAGGTCCTGTCGTCGGGGTTCCTCTCCGGGTACTCCGGCTTCCTGCCCCTCTGCTTTGGAAATTTTTAGCCCACAAAATTTCAAAATAAATGCAGCTCTAATTGAGAAACTTAAATTGCTGAGCTGACCTTTCGCAGCACGTGACTGGAATGTGTTCATGTCCAGTGAGTGAGAGAATGTGTGTGGTTCACGTGTTGGGTTTGGTTCGCGGCGCTTTGAGCCAGTTGAAATTGAGTAAAGCACCTACACAATACTCAGTTCTTCTTCTTCTTCTTTTTCCTCTTCTTCTTCTTATTATTATTTATTATCAAACATGTTTGTTGAAAACTTGCTGTTGACTGAAAAGCGGCCATTCAAACTGGAAGAACACTATGTTCAGAACAATATTTATCTCCCTCAAATCAGTTCTTAAAGCCCCTCGTGGTTTCAGAGAGGCTCAAAGTTAAGTGGGGCGACCTCTCGAGATTAACAGTTACGTGGGGCGATCTCGCGAGATTAGCAGTTAATTATGCACTACCGCCATGTTGTTGCAAGAGTGTTCTTAAGTTCTGCCGACTCCTGCTTTTTTCCCCCTCTCAAGCCGGGCTGTCCCTTCGGAATCGGGCCATTGTCTGCAGCGCCTGATGTCTTTGACACGCCAAGCAGCGGAGAATGCTGAATTCATAATTATGTTTCTGTCTGTTCTCTTGCGAAACGAGCGTATACCGATCCGCTTCCGCGTTTGAGTGTTAATATGGGCCATATGGCCCTCTTGGGTCATGCGGCATCGTGAACAATGGTTCGCCTCTCCTTGCCGCGTGTTTCACTCTGATTTAGGATGTTAATTAAAAATCCTTTGGGATGTGTTAATTAGCAAACATCGTAGTGATCGGTCACCGCTATGTTCAGAACTACCAAAGGTGAATTGTCGAGGTTTATGGGATCCATGAGGCAAAATGGCAAAAGCAGTTTAAAAATAAAATAAAAAGTTGTAACAGATTCTTCAAACCTCTGTCTGTCTGTCGTGTCTGTCTCTGTCTGTCTGTCTGTCTGTCTGCCTGCTTGCCTCTCTCTCTCTCTCTCTCTCTGGTGGGGTGGTTATGTGGTTATTTGTGGGTTTAACGTCCATTTCCGTCACGAAAGGGTCGTGAGTTCGAATACCAGCTGGGGACCCAAAATTGTGCTGGGATTTTACTCATTGCCCCTTCTTCGATACTACTCTTTTGTGCGTTCCATCAGGTCCAGCCAACTCCCTTCCTACAAGCACAACTTCAGGGAGCCTGACATGTATTGAGCGTTGGTTGTCCAACGTTACATTTTTTTCACGTAGTGCAGGCATACTTAGTCTTTAGCGAATTAGTCTTTAGTGCTTGCTTAAAGCCCGAAAAACTCACTCACTCACACTATAGAGCGTTGGACTTTCAATGCTGCGGCCGTGAGTTCGATGAGAGCCGAAAAATTGAGTTGGGATTTCCCTCGTTGTCCATTCTTCCATACCACCCTTTTGGGCGTTTCGTCGGGTCCAGCCCGCATATCCTCCTACAAGCACAACTTCAGGGTGCCTGACATCTATAAAGCGTTGGACTTTCAATGCTAGGGCCGTGTGTTCGAATACCGACTGAGAGCCCCAAAATTGTGCTGGAATTTTCTTCTTTGACCATCGGGTTCAGACAGCTCTCTTGTTACAAGCACAGCCTCAGGAAGCCTGGACACTCAGTGGACAGTCAAACTGATGGGGTGTTGGTCTGTCAGTCCTCGGGCCGTGAGTTCGAATCCCGAGCCAACAAATGTCGCTAGCGGTTGGTATTACCCTTATTTGGGAAATGCTTGAAAGACCGACACTCCATCAGCTTGACTGTCCAGGCTTCCTTGTAGGAAGGGAGCGGGCTGAACCCGATGAACGAGGAAAATCCCAGCACAATTTTTGGGCTTTCAGCGAACTTACGACCGTAGCATTGAAAGTCCAACGCTCTATGTTGTGCTTGTAGGAAGGGAGCGGGCTGGATCCGATGGGACGTGGAAAATGGTGGTGTCAAAGAATGGGCTACGTAAGAAACCCCAACACAATTTTTGAGCTCTCAGCCGGCATTCGAACTCACGGTCCTTAGCATTGAAAGCCTAACGCTCCATCAAGTCGGATGTCCAGTCTCCCTGGGGTTGTGTTTGTAGGGAGTGGGCTGAACCTGATGGAACAACCAAAAAGGGACGGAATCGAAGAAAAGGCAACGAGGAAAACCCCAGCACAATTTTTGGGCTCCCAGCCGGTATCCGAACACACAACCCGAGCATTGAAAGTCCAACGCTTTATCAGCTCGGATGTCCAGGCTCCCTGATCTTGCGCTTGCAGGAAGGGAGCGGTCATGGGCTGGACCCGATGGACAGAAGCGAGGGAATGTGAAAAATCACATATGTGTGCATTTGGGGGGGGGGGGGGGGGGTAGGCTCTGTCTGTGTGTGGGGGGGGGGGGGGGGGGGGGGGGGGGGGGCGGTAGGGGACAACTGGGGAAGATCGATGCCTGGACCAGCTTTTCCCCAGCCATCGGTCCGCTGCTTCCCTTTGACTCATCCTACCAACCGTGGAGGCTCCCACACAGGGATCGCTGGATCGGAATGATTGGAAGAGGGGTGTTTTTTGCCCTCCCTCTCCTTCAAACCTCCCCCCTACCTCTCGCCCCCTCCCCTCCCCCTTCCCCTAAACCACCACTACCACCACCACCATCCCCACACACACCCCTTGCCCCCGTAGCTCCGCGATGCTCTTCAATGCGAAGACCCGAAATTGCGTGTCCCGGGTCCGTTAGATCGATTCCTGCTCTACACGCATGCTTGGGCCCGACAGAGTCGTTAAAGGGAAGCGTTGTGGGTCTCCCATTTGTCGCCAAGTGCCCGCAGTGGGCTCAAGTGTGATGGGATGTGTTGTGCGGAGAGATACGCTCACACACCGTGAAGGGCATTCACAGTCTTGGGACGTGATGGAAGGCTTCCAAGACCTGACACAGACACTGGGACAGACTGACTACAGAGGTTGAGGTCTGGCTGCAGTGACGACTGCTGGCAACGCCTTGGCAAGGTTCTTCAGGTTACAGTTATACAGCAAAACAACTGATAATTCATTACCGTCCAATGGTAATAGGGACTATGCGTTTATCAAATCTGTGACACTTATGCCTTTTTTGCCAAAAGACGGTAGATTTGAACAAGAATTCAACACACACACACACACACACACACACACACACACACACACACACACACACACACACACATGAGGTGGGGGGAAAACCCAGACACCCCCTAAATAAACGCATATTCACCACAATGTTTTCAGTCAGATGCCCAGGGAAGTGGAGGATGCACAGTAATGTATTTTATTTCCATGGCACATACAAAAAACCTCTTGAGCACAGTATCACAACTATACAGGAAAGGCGCCTGTCTTTGGGGACCCCACGTCCAATCATGAAAGTGCTCACTGCAGCTCTTGCGGCGTTTCGAGAATGTCTCTATTTTTATTTATTTATTTTTTATTTATTTATTTATTTTTGTCCTGTGACTGTTTCTGATTTTTTTCCTTGGTATGACTATTCTCACTCCTCACGAACCGGCAATAATTGCATCCGTCCATGCTGTTGCTTTCCCTGTCTTTGAAGTGACAGTCAATACCACCTGATCACGTCTGAAGATTACAAAACGGCTGGTAACCTTTCCCCCTCTTTGGAGATCTGATTTCAAAATCGACGCCCATCCCAGCCAGCCAGATGCATACTGCCGACGACTCTCTTTGTGACTGAATTAAGTAGGGATTTAACCCCCCCCCCCCCCCCCAGCTTCTCCCAAAGTTGGCTTTTTCCATAAATCGTGACCTTGCTTCTTCGGGTGTTCTGCGCTGATCCAGTTACTATCTTCAGTACGGTTTGTGAGCGGTTAAGACGAGAGTACTGACTAAAGTTGTTGACATGTTCTCCATGACTCCCCGAACCCTCAGCTGCAGTAGTAGCAGTAGTGTAGGGACTGTGGGTTATGCAGATCCATCGGGCAACGTTATGTCGTGCGGGTGGCTTTTACTGACTCTTGATCATGTTCTCCATGACTCCATAGACCTTTTAGTCTGATTCACGTGATTCTTGTAGCCTGTTGTTGTTGTTGTTGCTCTCTTTTTGTTTTTTGTTCCAAAATGTTTATGTATTTTTTCTCCTTTTTGTAGTATTAGGAACTGCAAGTTTGCGAACTGACGAAATTTTCCGTCAAAACTTTTACCGTTGAGAAATAAAATTTTCATCATCATGATCATCATCATCATCATTTTCTGAACACCGTCATCGGTAGTAGCCTATGGGACTGAGGGCTTGCTGACCCTTATGACGTGCTGGTGGCCTGTGCTGGCTCTTGATCATATTCTCTATGACTCCCAACACTGTCACCAGCAGAAGTGGCAGTAGTGTATGGGACTGAGGGCTTGCTGACACTTGTAACGTACTGGCTGCCTGTACTGACTCTGGATCATGTTCTCTATGACGCCCAACACTGTCACCAGCAGTAGTGTAGGGGGCTGTGGGCTTGCTGACACTTGTACTAGTTGCCTGTACTGACTCTGGATCATGTTCTCTATGACTCCCGACACTGTCACCAGCAGTAGTGTAGGGGACTGAGGGCTTGCTGACACTTGTAACGTACTGGTTGCCTGTACTGACTCTGGATCATGTTCTCTATGACTGCCAACACTGTCACCAGTAGTAGTGTAGGGGACTGTGGGCTTGCTGACACTTGTAACGTACTGGTTGCCTGTACTGACTCTGGATCATGTTCTCTATGACTCCCGACACTGTCACCAGCAGTAGTGTAGGGGACTGTGGGCTTGCTGACACTTGTAACGTACTGGCTGCCTGTACTGACTCTGGATCATGTTCTCTATGACGCCCAACACTGTCACCAGCAGTAGTGTAGGGGACTGTGGGCTTGCTGACACTTGTACTAGTTGCCTGTACTGACTCTGGATCATGTTCTCTATGACTCCCAACACTGTCACCAGCAGTAGTGTAGGGGACTGTGGGCTTGCTGACACTTGTAACGTACTGGTTGCCTGTACTGACTCTGGATCATGTTCTCTATGACGCCCAACACTGTCACCAGCAGTAGTGTAGGGGACTGAGGGCTTGCTGACACTTGTAACGTACTGGTTGCCTGTACTGACTCTGGATCATGTTCTCTATGACTCCCGACACTGTCACCAGCAGTAGTGTAGGGGACTGTGGGCTTGCTGACACTTGTAACGTACTGGCTGCCTGTACTGACTCTGGATCATGTTCTCTATGACGCCCAACACTGTCACCAGCAGTAGTGTAGGGGACTGTGGGCTTGCTGACACTTGTACTAGTTGCCTGTACTGACTCTGGATCATGTTCTCTATGACTCCCAGCACTGTCACCAGCAGTAGTGTAGGGGACTGAGGGCTTGCTGACACTTGTAACGTACTGGTTGCCTGTACTGACTCTGGATCATGTTCTCTATGACTGCCAACACTGTCACCAGTAGTAGTGTAGGGGACTGTGGGCTTGCTGACACTTGTAACGTACTGGTTGCCTGTACTGACTCTGGATCATGTTCTCTATGACTCCCGACACTGTCACCAGCAGTAGTGTAGGGGACTGAGGGCTTGCTGACACTTGTAACGTACTGGCTGCCTGTACTGACTCTGGATCATGTTCTCTATGACGCCCAACACTGTCACCAGCAGTAGTGTAGGGGACTGTGGGCTTGCTGACACTTGTACTAGTTGCCTGTACTGACTCTGGATCATGTTCTCTATGACTCCCAACACTGTCACCAGCAGTAGTGTAGGGGACTGAGGGCTTGCTGACACTTGTAACGTACTGGTTGCCTGTACTGACTCTGGATCATGTTCTCTATGACGCCCGACACTGTCACCAGCAGTAGTGTAGGGGACTGTGGGCTTGCTGACACTTGTACTAGTTGCCTGTACTGACTCTGGATCATGTTCTCTATGACTCCCGACACTGTCACCAGCAGTAGTGTAGGGGACTGAGGGCTTGCTGACACTTGTAACGTACTGGTTGCCTGTACTGACTCTGGATCATGTTCTCTATGACTCCCGACACTGTCACCAGCAGTAGTGTAGGGGACTGAGGGCTTGCTGACACTTGTAACGTACTGGTTGCCTGTACTGACTCTGGATCATGTTCTCTATGACTGCCAACACTGTCACCAGTAGTAGTGTAGGGGACTGAGGGCTTGCTGACACTTGTAACGTACTGGTTGCCTGTACTGACTCTGGATCATGTTCTCTATGACTGCCAACACTGTCACCAGCAGTAGTGTAGGGGACTGAGGGCTTGCTGACACTTGTAACGTACTGGTTGCCTGTACTGACTCTGGATCATGTTCTCTATGACTGCCAACACTGTCACCAGTAGTAGTGTAGGGGACTGTGGGCTTGCTGACACTTGTAACGTACTGGTTGCCTGTACTGACTCTGGATCATGTTCTCTATGACTCCCGACACTGTCACCAGCAGTAGTGTAGGGGACTGAGGGCTTGCTGACACTTGTAACGTACTGGTTGCCTGTACTGACTCTGGATCATGTTCTCTATGACTGCCAGCACTGTCACCAGTAGTAGTGTAGGGGACTGTGGGCTTGCTGACACTTGTAACGTACTGGTTGCCTGTACTGACTCTGGATCATGTTCTCTATGACTGCCAACACTGTCACCAGTAGTAGTGTAGGGGACTGTGGGCTTGCTGACACTTGTAACGTACTGGTTGCCTGTACTGACTCTGGATCATGTTCTCTATGACTCCCGACACTGTCACCAGTAGTAGTGTAGGGGACTGTGGGCTTGCTGACACTTGTAACGTACTGGTTGCCTGTACTGACTCTGGATCATGTTCTCTATGACTCCCAGCACTGTCACCAGCAGTAGTGTACGGGACTGTGGGCTTGCTGACCCTGCGGGCAGCGTTATGGCGTGCTGGTGGCCCATTACCCTGGGGACCCACTCGGCTCAGTCACCCGCGATAACCATCGCCACAGTCTCGTCTTCGCCCTCGCCCCGACGAGCATTGCGTGCCCTTTGTTTCCCCGATCACGCCACGAGATCCGCTCGGAAACCCGATAATTAGTGTGAGTCGGGGCCCAGTAAAACAACGCTCTCTCGCACACGACATAGGGGCTGCTCGATCTGGCTGTAACTATGAGCAGACATGAGGACTCAGTGTTGGGGGACGGGACGAGCTTAAGACACCGGCACTTCATGCATAAAGACCCACCTTCCGACAAGTCTGTTGAGCTGTTTCACCTTGCGTATCACACTGTGCTCTGCTGGCAATGGAGATGCCTGACGGCTGCTGGCGGGCAAACAAACCATTCGCCGTGGGAAAAGCACGGCGCTGTCCGCCACGCACGTTTTGATGGAGCAAGGCGAAACAACTATAATTAAATATATGCTCACAAATCACTCTGAGTTGTTCTGGATGTGTCTAACATCGTACCACTTAGACACCTGCCCAGTGACAGCATCTCACGGGCTAGCACTGCGCCAGCAGAAGGCTTCACGCGATGTGAAAATCGAGGAGTCAGCTAAGTGTTGCTGTCAACCGCTCAGAAGAAAAGGCTCGGGTTGGTGGAATTTTCGCTCGCACAGCTTGTAAACGGCAGTGTATTGATTTCAGAGTACAACTAATCATTAATATAGACAGGCGCACCCGGCAACAAGCGCAATTCCTCCAACCCCAGGACATAGTTTGCGTCTGCGAAGCCGCCTAGGGAACTTGGGATGTGGGCGTTTAAGTGGTTATTTTTGTTATTGAATGACTCGACCTGATCTGCCTGGGGTGGGGTGGCGGGTGGTGGGGAGGGGTGGGGGAATTGGGTGGGGGGTGGGGGCATTGTAACTGGCGAAATCCACTACCGTTGAAACAAATGCCATTGGTGGTTGATGAAGCATGCCCGGTTTTCAGACTGTCGGTAGACACGCAAACTGGCGACAAAGACAGTAAATGACTGGTTGTTGTTGTTTTGTAACTTGTAAAAGCCTGAGTGAGAATGGAAACTTTATAACTGTCTAGACTTTGGATCAGTAAAGGGACACGGCACCTTTTGGTCAATTGCACTCGCCCTGTGTTAAGATGTTGTGTAGAGTTCTTTGATCATACATACAGACTGGTTACAGATACTCATTTCAATCGTATCTTTTAGCTTTGAAAAATACTTTAAAAGAAATTTTGCTGAGCGAGAGTGAAACTTGATAAGTCACCAGATTTTGGAAAGGAACAGTTAATTTTTACCGTGCGAAAAGGTTGAGCACAGACGAACAGACGGGCATAACCTACCGCTCCACAGTTTTACTGGTCAATACATCTCTACTGTATTTGGCGTAAGAAGATGACTCAGTGTTACCAAAGATCATAGTACTCCTACGTGTGTTACTTCACTATGTGGGGAGCCGGGGTGGTCGAATGGTAGAGCGTTGGACTTCTAATGCTCGGGTCGTGAGTTCGATCCCGGCTGGGGCCAAATATTGTGCTGGCTTTTTCATCGTTGCCCCGTCTTTGATATCACCCTATGTGGTGGAAAAGGACGTTAAACCCCTAAACACCCACCCACCCTACTTCACTATGTGACGTGGGGAGCCGCCGCCGGGATAGCCGAATGGTAGAGCGTTGGACTCTCAATGCTCAGTCGTAGCTCGGGTAGAATGAGGTAACCTTTTACAATTACACATCTCGTCAAAGCCAGCAAAACTAACGAACTAACGAACGAAACAACACGACAGCGAAGTCAAGTTCCTGTGTGCCTCTAAACTTCAGTGTACTCTTTCGGGAGCCGGGATCGCTGACTGGTAGAGCGTTGGACTCTCAATACTCGGGTCGTGACTCAGTCGAACCCCGGCTTGGGTCAGATATTTGTGCTGGCCTTTCTCTCGTTGCCCCGTCTTTTGATATCACCCTTAGGTGGTGGAAACGGATCTTAAACTCCCAAACACCCACCCACCCGCCTACCCACCCTTACTTTGTGATACGCTGGTCAGTTCGGTGGGTTGGACATTTTTTTTATTTTTTTTTTGGGGGGGGGTCAACCTTGGCCTCTTTTCAGTAAGCGCATTGTGACGTCATTTCCCGTCCCCCTGGCTGTGTGAATTGAGCCTGTTAGTGTGACGTGTCCGTCACAGGCGAAATTAATGTAGCCGACCTGTCAGTCTGTCTGTCAGTAGGCAGAAGTATAATGTGCTAATGTGAATGTTTATTGTTTTGTTTGTTTTTCATGGGTGGGAGCGTGGGTGGGTGTTTGGGGGTTTAACGTCCTTTTCCACCACATACGGGTGATATCAAAGACGGGACAACGATGAAAAAGCCAGCACAAATATTTGGCCCCCGCCGGGATTCGAACTCACGACCCGAGCATTGGAAGTCCAGCGCTCTACCATTTGACCACCTCGGGAACATAATTAAGCTTAACTACATAGACGCTGCTGACTAGCGAGCATACCACCTGTGATCACGCTGTTTGCATATATATGTATACACCCTTGTACCTCCTGATAAGGTTTCTGGAAATAAACTAAACGGAACTGAACTGGGGTCATTGTGACGTCACGTCTCCAGACTGACACGAAATAATTTTTTTAAAACTACTTTATCATCCCTTTCGGGAAATTCGGGCTGCTTCCCCAGGAGGAAACGCGTCGCCGTGGTGCAGCGCCACCCAAAACCTATCCTTTTTTTTTTTTTTTTTTTTTTACAATTTTGCTGGGGGAGGAAAGCTGGATAACCCGGGGAGAAACCCCCGATGAGCAGCCCGGTAGCCAGGGCTCGAACCCACGCTTCATCGCCATGGCAATGGTGACGGCCGTTCAGTAGCGCAGCGGCTAAATCCGACGCGCTACCTATTAGACCACCGCTCACCCCCCCCCCTCATTTTTTTTTAAATGAACATAACCCATCGAAATAAACACACACCAAAGCACAAACTTTATCTACCGACACACGAATAATAAGTTCGTAAACTTAAAGCTCCTCACAAAGGAAAAACCCGAGCCGTCACTTCGATCCAGAGAGATAAAACATCCCTCGAACGTTGCATCGCGTGCAGAGTGCGGGATTCTCCGAGGTTTTGCCCATGGGGAAGTTTTACATGTTGTTCTCTTCCAGCGGCAAAAAGATTTGTTTCCAATTTGAGAACGGCAGGGAATGCATAATGTAGTTTAATTTCTTTTCTGATGAGATCCGCCGAGATTTTTCTGACTCTCCCGAGGTTCAACTGGCTCTCAGAACCGTTTTTTCGTTCGCGTGACTATACTGATTAACGAGCGCTTTACATCGAAGCTCAATAATAATAGCCTGATTTACCCAGCAGCAAAGCGGTATATATAGAGAGAGAACTTGACTTCTAAACTGATTCTGGCTTTCAGACAAGAGGGAATCCCTCGTTTATCGCCGTTCTGGGCAATTTGCTTCCAGCATGTAGTCATATGCCGCGATGTGGAAGTTGTGTCAGAAAGCATGTGGACTGACTTGTTTTTCTTGATGTTATTGTTGTGTGTTATTTTTGTGTGGGGGGTTTGTGTGTTTATTTTGTTTGTTTGTTTAGGGTTTTTGTTGTTGTTGTTGTCGTTTTTTCTTTGTTGTTGTTGCTTTCGGTTGTTGTCTTTGTTTTATTGTGTGTTTTTTTGTATTTGTTTTTTGTTTGGTTGGTTGTTTGTTTCGTTTTGTTTTGGTGATTTTGATGTTGTTGTTGTTGGTTTGTTTCTTTTTTGTTTGTTTCTTGTTTTTTTATTGGAGGGGGAGGGTATTTTGTAGGTTTGATAATGGTGGTGTTTTGTGGGTTTGTGGTTGTTAGATTTATTGGTTTTGTTGGTGGTGGTGTTAGCTGTGAGTTATTTAATCTTTGTCAGGAACGGTCCGGTGGAAGCAGATGCGGTAAATGGCAAGTGCAGTCGGTTTGTGGTTTGGTGTTAAGTTTTCACAGCATCAAAACACCATCCTCTGGATTTGCAAGAGCGTACAGACCAGGTACGTGTTTAAAACGAACAAAAGCAAAAACAAACCAAACAACGACAATAAAAACCGAAAACATGCAGCTTGCAGCGGAGCGTGTCTGATTATGATGCATAATGTGCAACATGCGATGCGACCGACCGTGACGCAAGTGCCATGGGGTCCTGGTGATGACTGTCTCTGCGTGCCTGCTGATGACTGTCTCTGTGTGCCTGCTGATGACTGTCTCCGCGTGCCTGCTGATGACTGTCTCTGCGTGCTTGCTGGTGACTGTCCGTCTCCGCGTGCTTGCTGATGACTGTCTCCATGTGCCTGCTGATGACTGTCCCCATGTGCCTGCTGATGACTGTCTCCATGTGCCTGCTGATGACTGTCTCTGCGTGCCTGCTGGTGACTGTCTCCGCGTGCCCGCTGATGACTATCTTCGGGTGCCTGCCTGCTCACGCCTGTCTCCGAGTGCCTGCAAGCGCTGGCCTGGTCAGCCTGGAGCCAACACAGACTGCTGACCTGATCCTCGGTCACACGATGCCACGGTCAGTTTCAAGCTGCACGTACTCGGTGGGGCGGGATTTTTTTTTTTTTCAATTCTCTTTCCAATGATAAAATGAACGTTATTGTCAAAAGATATTCCATTGTAAGCTGCAGCCGCAAGTTTACGCAAAGACAAACACAATGTATATAGCCACAAAGCAATTGATTAATCACAGCCATCAATATTCATATGTTAACGGTATGTCAGTTTCTCCATTAGTTACCATCGTCGTGCGCGCGGGTGCGTCAGTGTGTGTGTGTGTGTGTGTGTGTGTGTGTGTGTGTGTGTGTGTGTGTGTGTGTGTGTGTGTGTGTGTGTGTGTGTGTGTGTGTGTGTGTGTGTGTGTGTGTGGTTTCAAACCTGCAATAACACTTGAAAATTGATACTGAAGTTATGCATCTCAATTCACAGAAACTGTGAGATCATTGCCAACATGAATCTTCCCTTCTAGTAAGCCCAGCGTACCACTAGGTGGCGTCTGCATGTCGCCGGCACAAAGACCCTGAAATCGAAGAGGACGGCCCACAGAAATATGGCACCGGAGGACAGTGTTTTATATGCCATAATAAAAACAGAAATTGGGAAACCAAAACGTCCCCGGGCACCCGAAGTTCCGACGACGATTTCAACTGACTGCCGACCCTCCCCCCCCCCCCCCCCCCCACAACGAAGACATCATTATGGTAATGCTTTAGACACCCACCAGCCACCGCGCCACAAACCACTAGAGTGCGCATGCGCCACCCAAGGGACGCGCGAAATGCTTTGTTGTCAAAGTGGAACTGATGAGGTTTTCATGTCGATGGTTTTTGCCGGCCGTGTCTCTGGCGACTGTCTTGCATGTTCCAGCATTGCGGAGACACCGAACTTCATTCCAGTAAACCAAAAGGGGGAGGTCGTTATTTTCTGTCAGATGGTCGTGGTTGGATTTTATGATGAAAAGATCTGATCCCATCGGCGATATGTTTCGGCTGTAAAGTCCTGAAGCTGAGACATTACTCCGGACTGAATATTTTTTGCAACATAGTTCACTGAGATAAAGTATTAGTGGATGCAGCGCCTGGCCATCAGATGGTTGCGGGGTCTCTCGTGGGAGAGATAGCTTTTTCACCATTCACCCACTCACCATCTGGCGAATATTTCGAGCTTTCATACTTAGTGACCAGAAAAAAAGCGAGGACGTAGTTTGCATACATGCACGTAGCAGTGCGTGCGTGTGTGTGTGTGTGTGTGTGTGTGTGTGTGTGTGTGTGTGTGTGTGTGTGTGTGTGTGTGTGTGTGTGTGTGTGTGTGTGTGAGAGAGAGACAGACAGACAGACAGACAGATGCTGCCAAGCTATCATTTAACAGCCCCCCCCCCCCAATTTACAGTGATGAATCAAATTTTCAGTTAGCTTGTTACCTCTATTCCGCATTCTCGCCTGTATCGCACGTGACAGCCAAGAAAAAAGTTGTAGGACAATTGTACCAGGTACTGGACCTACGTCTCTCTTATAAAAATTTAAAAAAAAAAAAAAACAATGTAAAATTGAAGACAAAATTATTCCTCCTCTCAGCCCAGCGCAATTACCATGGACAGTTTCGTGTCCTGATTTCTAATATCCCAATATGTGTGCGTGCAACAAACGCTTTTCGCGTTGGCGAGACACCGTTATTACGATCCCATCGATTGCTTCTGGATTCTTTTTTATTATTATTATTATTATTAAAAGCTGTGCCTGTGCTGCCCTTCATCCAAAAAAAAAAAAAAAAAAGCGGACAGATCCTGGAATTAAGAACAAGCCGATTTAGCGAGGAATTCTGTTGTTTGTCTCGACCCTCCCTCCGCCAAATAAAAAAAGAAACTATTCTTTGTGCATCATCGCCCACATTGCTTTTCTTCGGCGTCCTGTTAGCCCGTCAGTCCAGAAGCCGAGACTGTCATTCTCAGACACAATAAAGAGATGTCGTTACTTCGCCGCGTAATAGTCTGGTAAACTCAGAGTGAATATGCAGACATGTATGCGACTGCCTGATATGCATGATAATAGATAGAGGATGAGGCGGGTGGGGTGGGTGTGGGTGAGTGTTTGGGAGTTTAACGTCCTCTTCCACCACGTGTGGGTGATATCAACGACGGGGCAACGAGAAATAGGCCAGCACAAATATGTGGCCCCAGCCGGGATTCGAACTCACGACCCGAGCATTGGGAGTCCAACGCTTTACCATTCAGCGATCACGGCTCCCGAAAGAGGACACTGAAGCGGTTTAAAGGCACAAACGAACTTGACTTCGTTGTCGTTTAGTTTCGTTCGTTAGTTCGTTGGTTTTGCTGACTTTGACGAGATGTGTAATCGTAAAAGGTCACCTCATTCTACCCGAGCTACGACTGTGTAGTAAGTCGTTATAAGATTTCAGTTCTCTTTGCCACGCTCCTATAGTCGTAACAGTCAGGCAGAAATTCAGTTTCTATTTGTACGTAGAAATTAATTATGGGTCTAGATGAAATTACTCACTTAGATACGGTTTCCGTTCACGTTGGCTACCGACAAAGTACGTCTTTTATACGGTTGATGCCAGACTGATAGTAGTATCAGCGTAGAAAGTGTTAATATTACTATTTTCTTCAGTAAGAGACCACAAACTAATCATGACATTTACAGCCGCAAAGCCGCTTGAACGAAACGTATTTCGTTGGCGCTTCTAAGCGTCACTGATTTCGTAAGCTTTTCCCTAGCTGGAACAAGACCAAACTTTTCAACATACGACAAAAAAATAAAAACAGGCCCAAAGCTTGAACGAAACGAAACGAGTTTCGTTAGCGCTTCTAAAGTTCACTAATTTCATACGCATTTCCCTAGATGGAACAAGACCAAACGCTTCCAGTGCGAGGAGAAAAAAAAACAATTAAAAAAAAACTAGGGGAAGGGGGAGAGTAGGGAGGAGGGGATTTTGAGATAGAATAAAGGACAGGAAAGGAGGGACGGAGGAGGGGGGGGGGTAGGGAGGGACGGAGGGGGGGGGGGGGGGGGGTAGGGGGGAGCTCGACGCGGCGGTCGGGATGGAGGAAATCTGGTCCCGCTCCCCATTTGGCTAATTACCATTTCCAGTGCCCTTTACGCTGATAAGTTCATAATGTCAGCGGTGCATGAATATTGTCTGGGAAAAACGAGCTGCCGGGCCGACACTCCGCCATCCAAATCGCCATAGATTCCAAACATGATCATCGCCATTTCTCAGCGCTGAGCATGGCCGTAGAGGGTGGAACGGGGAGTAGGGGGGTGGGGGGTGGGAGGGTGCATGGAAATGGTGGGGCTGGGGAGGATATGCTGGGGGGGGGGGATATTTGGACTGCCGGTGTTTCGTCGGCTAGTCCCCCAACACAGTTGCCCTGATCAGTGACGGGCAAAACCTGTATCTTCTTCAACAACCATAACTATTTTTCCAAAATCAGTAATGCTAAGCAGCCGGGGCGGTATCAGTAACGATGTCCAACTTTTCATTTTGAGCCACCAGAGGGTCACGCACGCACACACACGCACGCACACACACACACACACACACACACACACACACACACACACACACACACACACACACACACACACACACACACACCTTCGTCGTGGATAGTTAAGCATTAGATACTGCTTTGTGAGGCTACAAGTTTAGGAACAGCCACTAGGGGGCGCCGAGTGAGTACGCCGAGTTTGTGTCAGGTGTTACAAGTTACTGTATATATTTTATCCCAAGCAGAGAAAATAAATATCTTGGGCATACACGTTAGTACCGGTACGTTGAGACTATCCTGCTGAACTGACGTTCCCAGCGGCGGCATGTGCACGATGTGACATTGACACTGAATATCCAACAGAAGCTGTGCTGGTCAATGGGTTAAATCACTTTTTAGCGGCGTAAAATCACAGGGTTAACTTTCATGCAGATTTTCACTCGTATTCGACTCCCGGCTAAGCCCTTCTCAAGCATTCTAGCTCAAATTTGAACATTTTCAAGCAAAAATGGATCCAACTCAGATTTTCAAGTCCAAAGCACACTCACCGCTTATTCAGTGTTACCGGTATCCCCTTTGAGGTCTCCAAACTTCACCGCCAAGCTCCGCCGACCTTCATCTTCACCCGTTCGCGGCTTCTTAGAAGATCGGATGTAAAATTTGAGCTAGAATGCTTGAGAAGAGCTTAGGAGTCGAATACGAGTGAAAATCTGCATGAAACTTAACCCTGTGATTTAACCGGTCAATGCATCACGGATACTCAAAACACACAGAGCTGGCTACAATTCATCACTTTCTCCACGACAACGGCGCCAGAGTGTAATAGGGAACCATCAGTTTTCCTGATGTGGTGGAAAAGGACGTTCTGATGTGGTGGAAAAGGACGTTAAACTCCCAAACACCCACCCACCGATCAGTTTCCGCCACCACAACACCTCCGGTGGAATGTGAGACTGAGGGACCAGTTTTCGCCATGACACCGGCTCCAGAATGCAAAGACTGACTGAGGACTCCCAGTTTGGCCACGACACCGGCTCCGGAATGACAAATGCCCAGAAGTGGCCGGGCTGCGAGGGTACCGCGGCGAGAAATGATTATGATAGAATGCCGTGTCAACCACTACCACCATCCATAATCTAACAGCTCCTGCGGAGAAGTTGTTGTGTGTGAGAGAGAGCTATGTGTGAACCCCCCCATGCATGACTCCGGGTCCGGCAAATTAGCAAGGGAGACAACTCTACCGTTAGCAACATGATGCGATAAGGCCCTTGACTATAAATCTTTGTCGTCTGATGAAGACGGGGTAGGTGGGGGAGGGGAGGGCAGGACGGGGGGGGGGGGGGGTGTAGTGGAGAAGATTTATCACTAGATTCATATAAAAGAAGTAGGGAAGAAAAATACTGTCGCGTAACTTCTCTCTCTCTCTCTCTCTCTCTCTCTCTCTCTCCCGTCTTTGATATCACCCGTATGAGGTGGAAAAAGACGTTAAACTCCCAAACACCCACCCACCCTCTCTCTCTCTCTCTATGTACGATGCGGTGCATCAAGTTGTGTGTGTGTGTGTGTGTGTGTGTGTGTGTGTGTGTGTGTGTGTGTGTGTGTGTGTGTGTTTACTTGTCAGTGTGTGTATGTGGAAATGGGAGGGGTGGGGGGGGGGGGGGGGGCAGGAGTGGGCTGGTTGGTTTAAACATTTTATTCATTGAAGCATCATCGTCAAGCAGTAAATAGTAAGCTTATTACATTGTAAGAGAGCACAACAAGTAAAAACTTATGTACGTGCTCATCTAAAATAGTTTACATAAAGCATGGCGGAGAAATTGGCCGGCGTGGAAAAAAAATGGATTGAACTGTAAAGACACAAAAAAGAAGGAAAAAAAAAAGGGAAAGAAAGCAGGAAAGAAGAAAGAACATATCAAACTATTCTGTGGGTGGTGGTGGCAACAGCCCGTCCGCGTAGATACTTATATCGTAAGGTTTAGAAATTTAAATGGCGAAGCGACCCGATAAGTCAATAAGTCAGTGGGCAGGGCCCGTATGTAAAACTCGAGGTTAATTTAACCCATGGCTACGGGCCTAACCCAAACTAGTACAAAAGAAACCCCAAAACAAAATTTAAAAGGAAGCGAAGAAAGAAAGACAAGGCATCTTGATGGAATGGACCCGCTTCCTGATTTAAAACAAACAAACAAACAAACAAACAAAAACAGAAAATTTAACCCTAGAGCTAGTTTAGTTCGAGGTTAAACTCTAATCCGGGGCTAAACTCCCTAACCCCGCCTTTTACATGCGGGCCCTGGTTGAGGTGTGAAGCTGGTTTAGTGTGAAGACATGAATTATCAGTTTCCGAAATTAGTTTGTGCACCGACTTCAGTTCCTTAACTGCACTCCCCCCCCCCCCCAACTTCCCCGCCTTTACCCTCACACGCACACACGTACCTTGAAAAAAAAAAAAAACGGCAGAAGGCTAGAAATGTTTAGCAAGGCGGCACGTTCCACACATTCCCGCCGTATGCCAACTTGGTGACGAGTTGAACTCTGACTGTAAAGCACACAGTGACACGACAACCCGGCCCCTTCCACTAACGTGATCATTTCATCTTCTGAGGAGAGAGAGAGAGAGAGAGAGATTCACACGAACACAGACTGACGAAAGCGCATCCGCTCACTCCTTGAATGAAACGGGCTCATTCCATCTTCCCTAAGTTATGTTTTGGAACAGTTTGGTTCGTGAGTGCGCCTACTATGACACGCTTGAAATATTTAGTCTATCTTGGTGATTAGTACAACTCTTAACGCGATTCAATGCTGCTTACAAATGGTAGCTTTGGCCCCTGTACTGAAACCACTGCACGGTCGCTATACGTAAGGGAAATTGCTTCATACCTGAGCTAAATACATTTGCGTGCCGGAATGCTTGTTGGTGACAAGGGCGGATACAGATCCCACCTAAGTCGTAGACGAAGACAAAGGGGAAGTGGGGTGGGGGTGGGTGGGGTAGTGAGGCTGAGGGCCTCCCCCGCCTCCCTACCCTCCTCCCCCCTTCCCCCCCTCCCCCCGACAGTGCGTATCAATCATATTCTTTCCGAACACCAAATACTGAAGCTATATACAAGGTCACCCTAACATTAGAGGATCAATCTGACGCGGATGGGGTGGGGGGGGGAGGAGTAAACACTCACAAAGATAAATATCTATCACTTGTCAACAGAAGAATAAAGAAGAAGCAAAACCAGATATTCACATTTTCTATTGTAGCCGAGTGGTTTGGACCCTCTCGCCCACTACCCTAGGTTCTCCGGCCAGCTGTGTGCCGCCGGCTTTGTTCGCCTGTAGGCTACCGCACGCGTGCAGCGTTGCGGATCCACGATAGCCACGTGTCAGTTACTGAGTTAGCTGTGTTTGTTTGTGTCCATTTAGTGCAAAGTATCTCGGCAGTCAATTAGCCTAAAGTTATCATTTAAACTATAGTAGTTTCGGAAGAGTTTGTACTTTTTAGTTATGTTTTGTTTTTAGCGCTGTTTTGTAGTTTAACGGGTGTATTTTGCCATTTTCACCACTTTTCGAATGCGTGGTCCCAGCCTTTACGCTCTTAAATCGGCGATAGGAAATTCTTTGTACATTGATAATGTCACAGTTCCAAACTTATGCCAACTTAGACTTTAGAGTACTTTTCACGCTCTTTTCAATGCAGTTTGTTTGAAGTTCCTAGCTGTTGTATTACGCCCGCTATTGTTAGTTTTCTGTGTGTAAACAAACACAGATTTCGCTGCTACCCGAGCATCTAGCCCTTGTTTCTGCTGCGAGCGGCCGTTGCTTTCTTTGCGGCTCGCGCTGGGCGCATAAGTAGGCGCGAGCTACGCCTCACTGGACAGTCGCCAGCCAGCCCTGCCGCGAGTCACTGCACGGATTCAGTGTCGCTCCCCGCTCTGCCATTTGGCTACGCGACAGTATTAGCTTCCGGGGCATGTAGTAACGGCTAAATATAGTATAAAATCTTTGCCCCTTTTAAAATTTGTGTGCATAGTAAAATATGGCAATCTGGTGCTTTCTGTTGGCTTTGTAAACAAGTTTCATGCCAGGTAATAGTAAAATTAGGGAAAAATGAGGCTGGCTTGTGGACTATTTGTATTCATGCGCGGCTGGCACAGGAGCCAGCAGACGACCGTGAAATGAGGGGGATATGTGGTCGCTGCCAACATTGCCAAAAAACGGAATATTGGAATTTGTTTAAATTTCCTCTACGCATGAGTCTATGGCTGCCTGATTTTGTGAATTTTTTGGTGAATTTTAAAGCATTTCTAGGGTGTCATCTGCAGCGTTATGTGTAAGAGGAATATATAGCGTTTTCCTCCAGATTTGCATCTGTGTAACGTAGCCTGTATATGTTGCTTGTTTCCTGTTGTAAATAAACTCATGTCATAGCGACCGCTGTGTTTGCCTCCCTGCCTGCCTGAACTCACTCGACACCATCACACTATCACTATCAGTAAATTAACCCTTTCCTTTGCAGAACTTTTTGGAACAAAAAAATGACATTTTGTCTACCAGTAATTAAAAAAAACAAAACACATTTATTCGCTGAAAACAAAAGTTCAGATCAAGAGATAGATATTGCAACATTGTGTTGCCCGCCGTCTCTTGTCTGGGCGTTATCAGCTGGGAGTGATGGATATGGGATCTTGACTGTTGTCAGCGGCTGGAAATGTGGGCTGTGCGCAGTGGACAAACCGAAACAACAACCCCCTCAAACGATTGATCGCGCCAGCCAGTGGAAAAGTGCAACAGTCCTTATCATGCTCTCCAGCTTCAGCTCGGTGTAATGTGAGGTAGGTTTCAAAGCTGGATCTGTCCGGATATGATGTAGATGTTAGACGTTTGTTCTGATATTTTTTGTTGCATAATCATAAGGTCTGTGTGATTATTCAGCAAGTACTGAACGAGTGGGGAGTACAACTCGAGACGGAGGGGAAGGGGGTGGGAGAGGGGGATCGGGACGAGGGGGTGGTGTGGGGCGCTGGGGGCGGCGGTTTGCAATATATATCGGAGAATGAGTGACCGGGTGTTGGAGGAGGAACTGACTGGGTGAAAGGGGGGGGGGGGGGGGGTCGTCGGGAATATTTGTTATATACTATGGTACCATAGTCAGTAATCTTCATGTCCGCGTTCTACAGAGAATAATTTTACGCGAAATGTGCAAAGGCTGACGCGGGACTGGCAACTTTCTGTCATAATCCAGGTCCCCGATGGCTCAGTGGCTCCGCTCAGGGTGCCGAGTGGGTGGCAGTGGTGTACCGAGGTGTAGCAATGTGTGGAGGCCAGAGCTGGTACCGGTCACCACCGCACTAATGTTGTTCGGCTCATAAATAAACACAAGTCATAAGCACCAGGGCTGCATATTCGCGTAGGATGTCGATCACAAACCGATTCAGTCATTATCGAGACTGATCAGTGTCCGATGCGGGGAGCCGGGGTGGCCGAATGGTAGAGGTTTGGACCGGCTTTCAATGCTCGGGTCGTGAGTTCGAATCCCGCTTGGGGCCAAATATTTGTGCTGGCCTTTTTCTCGCTGCCACGTCTTTGATATCACCCTTATGTGGTGGAAAAGAACGTTAAACTCCCAAACACCCCCCCCCCACACACACACACACACCCCCGACACCCCCCACCCCCCACCCCAGTGTCCGATGCAGCGCTGTGAGCCAATTACAAGAAAGTGGGTAAAGCACCAACACAATACACAATTATTATTATCATCATCATCATCAGCGTGTTCAGCCCTTGAAATAGTCGCAGACGTGACTTATCGTCTCCGTTTTTGCACCTCGTACTGATCTTTTAGTCTCAGCTTAGTCAAGCTAGTCAGTCTCGGACACGCCCTCTTAGTCTCTCTCCGTGCATTCGGTCCCTGAAGCATTGCCTTTTGTGCTCTAGTGGCCAAAAAAGAGAAGAAAAAAATACTATGCGACAATGATGTACCTTGTCCGTCTATGAACAAGACTGAAACTGTTGAAATCAGACGGATACGTTCAGTAAACTGATTCCTAGGGCATTTGCACTCACATTTGATTCGGCCATTTTCAACCGGCGAAGACGCCCGAAGGGGTGTTATTACAGCCTGATGTCACACGGCGAAACAGCAGTTAATACTCGTAATGAAACATTTATGTCACAGCATGCGCGGCGCCAGCCACTGTTAAGTGTCACAAGGAAATAATCACCGCCTGTATCTCTTTTTGTACGCGGGGATTACGTTTAAATGTCCTCACGCTGGTGAAATGAAAACTGAATCGTGTACATGGTATGGTATGGTATGGTATGGTATGGTATGGTATGGTAGACTTCTCCTCGGCGCACATATCCATCTCTACCGAAACGCTGATGGCGCCGCAGAGTTGGAGGACGAAGCAGTGAAAGCCTGCTGCCGCTACGCGCTACTTTATGTGCAAACCTCCACCCTGCTGTTCACGCTGGTGCGTGCGACAGTATTTCTGTTTACCACGACACCGGCCACTGCCTACTCTTCTTCGAGAGATGGACGCAGTATGTTTAGCGTGCACACTTGATGTGTTTGCGTGCGTGTGTACACGACGGCGAGACAGGCACCGTAAACGAGTCTGCACATGAATTTGACTCGATATAGTAAGGGAAAAATCCCACCAAATTCCTACCCACCGGGGACTGAGAGAGAGCGAGAGGGGGCCCAGACGCGTGTAAACAAATACTGTTCCTTGTTTTATTGAAGCTAGTAAAGTGTGGTTTTTACTGGCGTTTAATGCTTTGTCTCGTCTACAAACAGCCAGTTTGGAGTCAGTGTCCACGCATTCAACCCCACACAGTGCTCAGATCTCAGAAGCTGACAGTACCGAGATGAGAAAGGGCACATTTCAGTTTGAGTGTGATATACCTCTCTGCATAAACAAGGCATCGGGTGGCTGTAGGGGTGACAGAGGCAGCAGGTTTAATGGCAGTGAGGTGAATCCGTCCACTTTTGAAGACATCGCATGTGTTGCTTTCACAAAACCAGCGACCAAAAAAAAAAAAAAAAAGTTTATTTGCTGCAACTGTCTTCAGCGATGCCTTTGTAGTCTGAAAGCCGATCAGTACTTCAAAAGGCAGCAGCGATCGGGAACTGATTTGCATGACTGTGATCTGCGCGTGAGTTCAGCAGATCATCTTATCTCTTTGCAAACAGAGCCTGGGCAGGCGTGGAAGCAACCGTGCTGCGACTGTTCGGAGGTTACACACGGTCAACAGCTTCCGGGGCATGAAGTAAGAATTCCTCTACACATACAGTCTTCACAAAAAGTTAAGGACCAGTCAACATAATGGGTGACAGTTTCAATAAATCAGAAAAAATAAACGAATAAGATTTTTCCAGTAAAATTCGGTAGCAAGGTTAAGGGGTAATTAGTGAACATGACGACCACTGTGTGGATGGCACGTGCGCGTCACACAGCATGTTTGGTGCGTTTGAAAATCTGCAATTTCGGCAAAACTAGACCGAGTTTCAGTGTTCAGTGAGCGATACCTGGGGCTTTCTGCACGGCAAAAATGAGACTGATGCAGGTCAAAGAATGCATCCCTGGTTATGAACTGTGCTCATTTGTTTGCCTACATAAGCCGCCGTTTCAGCGATGTTCAGCACTACACCAGCATGCCACCACGACAAAAGTTGAATGATATTTGCAAGTGGTCCTTAACTTTTTGAGAAGGCTGTAGTACAGAATTTTTGCCCCTTTTAAAATTTGTGTGCAGAGTACAAACTGGCAATCTGGGGCTGCTTGTTGGCTTCGTAAATATGTTTCATGCCAGGTAATCGTGAAAACAATGAAAAATGAGCCTGGCATGTGGACTATTTGTATTCATGCGCGGCTGGCACAAGAGCTAGCAGACGACAGAGGAATGAAGGGGTAGGTGGTCGCTGCTAGCATTGCCAAAAAAAGTGGAATATTGGAACTTGTTTAAATTTACTCTACACACGAGTCTTTGGCTGGTGGATTTTTGTGATCTTTCGGTGAATTGTAAAGCATTTCTAGAGTGTCATGCGAAACATGTTTAATAGGAATATACAGCATCAAGTTTTCTTTGCAATATGTGGTGTGTAGCCTGTATTCATTGTTCACTGCATGACGTCAGTAGATGATCACTATGGCCGTCACCCCCGTCACCCCACCCCCTCACCTGCACCCCCCCCCCTTCCCGGCTCCACCCCCCACCATCAACAAGTAGATGTGGTTGCTGTATCCGTTGGTTGGTTGGTTGGTCGATCAGTAACAGCGAATTAGTCTTTGTTGCTTGCGCGGCGTTAAGCCACCAGACTCACTCACCCTTGTTTGTTCGAAGGGACTTGCATGATCATGGGCATATATCTGGCCATTTGATCGTTGGACACACAACGGTAATTGTGAAATGTGTGTGTGTGTGTGTGTGTGTGTGTGTGTGTGTGTGTGTGTGTGTGCGGCGCGTGTGTGTGTGTGTGTGTGTGTGTGGCAATGTGTGTGGCAATGTGTGTGTGTGTGTGTGTGTGTGTGTGTGTGTGTGTGCAGCTGCCAGAACACTGGCAGGTTGCCCAAAATGTACAGAGATTGACCACAAAAGTCATCCTTCACTCAGAAGCCGGATCTACCGAACAAGAAACTCCTGAGGCTGTTGAAGAACAGAAGAGAAACACACTGCCCAATTGCTAGTTTTTTCCCTATCTGACCTTCTCAACACTACGACAATACCAACCGACATTCATTATATCACGCGCTCCTTCCTACCGACTGATATCGGAACTATAACCCCCGCCTCCCGGCAACCCCTGCGCTTCCGTCTGATATCGACCAGTAGCTGATTGTCCCACAGCCCGGCCGGCATGCGCATGCAGCAGTAAATTGGGTATACAGGGTGCCGGGCCTCACCAGTGGCACCGAGAGCACCGACATGGGCTGAGCACGTGTCAAGAGCAAACTGCTGGCAAATTTATGATGTGCAGTTACGTTTTACCGCCTCCATAAATACGTCACGGGCGCCCGGCGTGAGGGGGGGGGGGGACTTCAACAGTGTGCAGGTTGTGTAAAAAGCTGGGCTTCTGCTGAAGGAGGAAAAGGGTGAGCGTCCGACTCAGTGCCGACGATAGTTGTCCTGAAGGCGGCCGGCTCGGCTGGAGTGAGTTGAGACGAGTATCATGAAGGGGGAACAGGGGGTGGTGGTGGTGTGTTTGTGTGGAGGGGGGTGGGGAGACACAAGTGGTTGGTTTTATTTGTGATGATCGCACTCGCAGGCAGATCAGTTTACAGATCATACAATTACTTCTTCTTTTCGACAAACACACACTCTGACCACACTCAATAACTGTTCTGCCGTATCATGGCAAATGACAGTCCATAACTGACGTCGTTTTAGGGGTGATTTCATGATGAAAGACATTGACGTAATGGCCTTTTTCCTCAAATGACGTCAGTGGACTTACTGTGTTTTGCCATTCCACGGCAGAACTGCTGGCCCCGATGGCCCAGTGGGTGGCCATGTGTAGGATTCCTCACTCTGGACCATGATTCCAGTTGGCTATTTTACGACTGAAACTCTTCGACATACCAGTGACCATCGGCGGTTAGCCCAGGTCCATCTGCGCGCACGAGGATTTCGGGTAACACCTGACAACATCGTCTTGAAACAGTTGTCTTGAAACGCCATAGCCATTCCTCCCCAATACAGCCCACTCTACCCTTTGGAGTTGTCTCCTTTGGTTGAAATACATGCGCAGTATCGTGTGTGGACTGGTCACTCCGAATCATTCCTCTGGCTGTGTGAACAGGACCTGTTTGTGTAACTCCGTCCATCACAGCCAAGGATACATCAAATGTAGCCGATCTGGCAGCCTAACAAGATTAAATAGGTGTTCCTTTGGAACGTTCAGTTAGGGTAGCTGCCCGTTCCACCCATAACCTGTTCATTTGGGCCGTCAAAAATCACTCATGTGGCACGGGAAGGTCAGTCACTATATAAAAATGGGCGTGTCTACATGTCTCTGACTGGACTGTGTCTCAGGTTTGCCTGCGCTGTGCGTCATAAACGAGATCACACAGATTTTGACCACAAAAACGGCACACTTAGAGACCAAATCAGCCTCTATTGCTTTGATATGGAAGCATTTTGCACAGGTCCCAGTCGATCCCAACTAACCAACCAGCCAACCAACTCCGATTCCGCACGTGGACGTAGTCAACAACAACACCACACACACACACACACACACACACACACTGAGGTTCATTCCAAACCCATCCGCCTCGTATGCAGTAGGCAGTAAATCACACAGAGCGCCTGTAAAAGTCCCTCCTGTTTCTCCCTGCACACATGTACGAGAACATTACTGATTTGTTGCTGCACGTTCGCCTGTCCCTTGTAAATCAGCCCAAGTTTGTGCTGAGCACCGGTTCGAGTACAGTCGTGTATCACGCTGAAGATCGTTATCAGAACAATGGGATCGTGACTACTGGTCTAGACGCAGACGGCTGACGTGCACCTCGAGATCTTGAAGCCGGAAAGACAGGAAACAGAACTGGCGGGGTATCTTTTGAAGAGACGAGGGTGGGTGGGTGTTTTGGAGTTTAACGTCCTTTTCCACCACGTTTGGGTGATATCAAAGACGGGGCAATGAGAAAAAGGCCAGTGGAAATATTTGGCCCCAGCTGGGATTCGAACTCACGACCCGAGCATTTTGAAGTGATGAAGACAATAATGACGACACATAGTTACATTTGAGAACGCTATGGGAAGGTCTGATTCCTGGATCACACGGGAGTTCAGAACCTGACTTGTCCAGACGATAATTATTCTTCAATCGCTCTGGGTGATTCTTGACAGCTTAGAACCAACGTGGAACTCAATGGTAAAGATGTGCTTCTCCCAGAGGAAGAAACCCGAATAGGGGCAAGGAAGCAGTGAATAAATGGACCCTCTCCCTCGCCCACGCCGCATCCAAGTGTACACACACCGCTTCCAAACTGCAGACTGGTTTTAGAGGCAGACTGTTCCAAGCAGACAAATTCCCTCACTGATCTCACCTCAAATACTGCAATCAATGATACTGATTCGATTTTGTCCAGAGTAATATTAGAAGACCCCTCAATCCCATTCCATCCCCAGCCCCCCCCCCCAACACACACACGCACACCCACATCCAACCCCCCTCCCCACCCCCCACCCCCATCACCCCTACCCCCGATTCTTCGAAAACCACCACCATCACATGGCAGTACAATCTAACCGCCACCCGTCAACCCTCAAGTATCTCTGACAATGTTATTTCGGCCACTGTCTCGATCACAGAGTAAAACAGTACAAAGACATTCAATACTGCACAGTAAGGTAAAGTAATAAACACACACTCCACTGCTTCTCCACTGGAACAGTTACACTAAATACTCGACCACCACCATCCCATCAGTCAACACCGACTCAGCCCGACCAAAAAAAAATCAAAAAAAAAAATCACGTGCTCTCTGTTGCGCAGTACACAGACCACCTCAGGTCTCAACCCTCTTCCGGGTCCGTCGCTAACTCTTTATCCCTACGACGACGCCCAAGTCGGGCTAACCGAGGCCGAGCCGAGCTAAGTGATACCTAAGAAGGAAAAAAAAACCAAAAATACTCGACGCCCAAGTCGGGCTAACCGTGCGAGGCCGAGCCGAGCTAAGTGATACCTAAGAAGGAAAAAAACAAAAATACTCGACGCCCAATTCGGGCTAACCGTGCGAGGCCGAGCCGAGCTAAGTGATACCTAAGAAGGAAAAAAACAACTAGAGAGGCAAAAGCCTCCATGGCTCCCTTGTGACATGGGTCAAGGTCATTCAAAAGGGTACGTTCGTAAAAATCTTATCACTATCTATCATCAAGCCAAGTACGGTGTCTCTGGTGTTCTTAGTTCCTGGCAATATTACACTTTCCCCCAAAACTGACTGTATGGCCTTGACCTTGGGTCAAGGTCATTCAAATAAGATATCAATGTCTATCATTACGCCAAGCTGGATGCCTCTAGTATTTGTAGTTTCTCCAAAAACATTAATATTGAAATTCACAACAGACAGCTTTATGACCTTGACCTTGAGTCAAGGTCATTTAAAGTGGTACGGGTATACTGTATATAGGTCTTATCAATGTCTATTAGCATGCCAGGTTTGGCACCTCTGCTGTTTGTTGTTTCTGAGAAAATGCCAATATTACGGTTTAACAAAAATAGCTTGTACGACCTTGACCTTGACACAAGGCTATTGAATAGATGTATATCTGTAAAGTTCTTATCAATGTCTATCACCATATAAAGTTTAAAACCTCTGGTTTTTGTAAAATTCCAAGAAAATGCCAGTGCAAAATTTAAAAACAGACAGCTTTAGTGACCTTGACCTTGAGTCAAGGTCATTCAACAAAACACATTTTGAAAGTTCTTACGGCTGTCTGTAGGTTTGCCAAGTTTGGTGCCTCTGCTGTTTGTAGATTCTGAGAAAATGCCCATGTTAAGGTTTACTGCGGAAATGCGGAAAATAGCTTGTACAGCCTTGACCTTGACTCAAGGCCATTGAATACATGTACATATGTAAAGTTCTTATCAATGTCTGTCATCACGCAAATTTTAAAACCTCCGGGTTTTGTAGATTCTAAGAAAATGCCAGTGTAAAATTTCCAAACAAACAGCTTTAGTGACCTTGACCTTGGGTCAAGGTCATTCAGAATGATATATTTTGAAAGGTCTTATGGCTGTCTATCAGCATGCCAAGTTTGGTGCCTGTGCTTTTTGCAGATTCTGAGAAAATGCCAATGTTAAGGTTTTTCACGGAAATTCGGAAAATAGCTTGTCTGACCTTGACCTTCACACAAGGCCGTTAAATACATGTATATCTGTAAAGTTCTTATCAATGTCTATCATCATGCAAAGTTGAAAATCTCTGGTATTTGTAGACTCCAAGAAAATGCCCATGTAAAATTTTCAAACAGACAGCTTTAGTGAAAATGATATATTTTGAAAGGTCATTTGGCTGTCTATCGGCGTGCAAAGTTTGGTGCCTCTGCTATTTGTAGATTCTGAGAAAATGCCAATGTTAAGGTTTACTGCGGACACACACACACACAGACACACACACACACACACACACACACACACACACACACACACAGACAGACAGACGACGGAGGGCTATAACATAGACTCCCATTGTTACACAAGGGAGCCAAAAATACTCGGTGACAAGAAAAGTGGACACTGAGTTGCGAACAACTTTGAGGTCCCCGTGTTATTACACAGTGTGCACAGAAGCGGCGAAAACTGTCGCATTCACCAGTACAGTACATTTTCAGCCAGTTTCGAGATTATTGCCTGCATGACTTGTCGGTCCCACGTGCATACACAGACCCGCAGCATGCACACATTTTCGTGGCAGCTTTGTGCTCTGTCACGAAAAATGCGTGCTTGTTGCGGCAAGGGAGACAACTCATGCAGGCAGTAATCTATAAACAGGCTGAAAAATATATTGTGCTGGTGAATGCGACAGTTTTCACCGCGTCTGTGCACACTGTGAAATAACACGGGGACCTCAAAGTTGTTCCTTCTTAGGTATCACTTAGCTCGGCTCGGTCGCGGTTAGCCCCACTTAGGCGTCGTCGTAGGGGCTAGGAGTTAGCGACGGGTGCGGAACAGGGTTGCTCAGGTCTGAGCTGGGGGGTTTCGGACGGAGTCGTGTGCAAACTAGTATTTGAAGTTTCTGGATCGATCGAACGAAATGAGTATTAGCGGAAAACGTCGATATTGGGAAGGCGCGATCTGAAGATTAATTCTAGCAAGCCGGCCGGCCGGACAGCTGAGATTCTGAACCCATGTAGAAGGGCCGCTTGGGAAATAGGACACGAACGGGATTTCGAGTACTGTGGGTGGCATGGTATGTCGATGTTTCCGAAATTTCGGCTACCTTGACAAATCACCATGACTGAAGGCGTTGTGTTCACGGTTATTAACGACATTGACAACTTCCAAAAATGTCGACAGCTTTTCTTTCAAAGAGGATGAATATTCGCGAGTTGCACTCAGTGTCTGTACCGGTGTAATAAGCCAGATGTAGTCCCAGGCTCGTTTGATTCCGGGGCACTTCTAGCCTCAAGCTGCATTGACCTGGGACACTTTCAGCTTCAAGCTGCACTGACACGGGGCACTTCACGCTAGGGAGTACATCCGGCGTGTTACAGCGACACTGCGTGGTAGGGGCTCCTTCTGCAACTTAGGTACCATTTGCCAAACAACTCGGGACCACGGCCAGCGGTCTCGCCGGTTCATGCGAGGTTTTTGAAATCTGCGTACCGTGTCGCTTGCGACATGACACACGACTAACGCACTAAATCGCAAAAAGCTACACGAAAATAACCATTTTAGGAATGCCAACGGTGCGGGGGCATCTTCATGAGTCTGTACAAGACTGTAATGTTTCAAATTCTATGGAGACTCAGCTTGAACATCTACTCTAGTTTCCGCCGTTCCAGACAAACACGCAGCTGAGACCGTGAGTCATAGTTACGGTTTAGTGCTGTGTCCATTGGACCAAAATTAATACCATGTACATCCGGACACCAGGACGCCTCCCAAATCCCAGTCTACCATCGTATCAGACTGAACTGGATCTCCACAATGTAAATTCACACACACACACACACACACACACACACACACACACACACACACACACACTTTACCAAGGAAGAAAAACAAAGGCACACACACACACACACACACACACACACACACACACACACACACACACTTTACCAAGGAAGAAAAACAAAGGGAAACACACACACACACACACACACACACACACACACACACACACACACACACAAGGAAGAAAACCGGAAGAGAAAGGACTATGCAAGCCACAAAAAAAAAAATGAAAGAGAAAAGACAGAAAAAAAAGACAACAGAAAGAGGAGAAATTGTCGATCCCCTGTTCAGCCTTGCCGCCACATACACTAATCCTTTGTAGGGGAGAGAGCTTGGAGAAGGTCGGCAACGTTTACTCAACGTCCGTTATCACGGTGTGATCGCCAGCCGTGTGACAGACTTGTACAGGATAGCAATCTGGCCAGGCAATGAGTTTGTCTCAAACCATTATCCAGGCTTGCTCTTGCCACGAGCCTGCTGCCGCTGCTGAAAAGAGACAAAAAGAAAGAGAAGGTAAACTGTAAACGAAGGACTATGCTCGAGGGGAGAAAAAACCTGGGTTCTCGATTTAGTTGGATGAGGGGGGTGGGGAGGGGGGTGGGGAGAGGGGCGGGGGGGGGGCTGTGGGCAACGAGGAAGGGAGAGGGGAGGGGTGTGTGGGCAACGAGAGAGAGAGAGAAAGAGATCATCATCATCATCATTCGTTTATTTCAGCTTACAGTTGTTCGGTCTGTCTTTTACACTGACCTGCTGTTCCTGCTATAGCACTACATTCAAATGAATCTACATGAGAGAGAGAGAGAGAGAGAGAGAGAGTTGATGATGATGATGATGATGATGAAAAGGAGCAGGAGGAGGAGGAGGATGCATCGTCAAAGTTTATTTCAGTTTAGAGTTGTTATGCCTATCTTCTGCTATTCTTAATGCTATAGCGCTACATATAACGAATCTTCATACAGCCCTCATAAGTAATGCTCGTCAAGTTTTCCGGCCTTTGTATGCAGACCTCAGTGTTGCCACGTAATGTGAATGACTTACGTTGCCTCAAAACGTTTGGTACCTACACACTCAGTATCACCGAGCAGTACATCAGTCGTCCTGAAGTTTGCGTGTGTCACGTTTTTTTTTGTTTTTTTTGTTTCAAGATCACAGCCAACCAGGTCGACCAGCTTTGCAAAAGTTGTGTACCTTTTAAAGGTGCTCTTGTTAGTAGGTTTTATATGGAGTGTGTGTGTGTGGGGGGGGGGTGTTTAGCAGTTTAACGTCCTTTTTCCACCACGCATGGGCGATATCAAAGACGGGGCAACGAGAAAAAGGCCAGCACAAATATTTGGCCCCAGCCGGGATTCGAACTCACGACCCGAGCGTTGAAACTCCAACGCTCTACCATTCGGCTATCCCGGCTCCCCTTATATGGAGGGACTTCTGCTTTGGAACAGATGCGCTTGAAACTTTGCCTGTGCGCTCGAAATAGTCTAAGAGCGTAGTAGAGCTCCGAATGCAACACAGTGACGTTTCATGGCCGTGCGAACAAGGAAAACTCAGCTATACAAGGTCTAGTGTGGTACCCACGCTGTCACCACCGTTATGACTTGGGAGCGGTTACCTCTCGAACTTTGAAACTCCTCGACTAAAAATAATAATAATGAATAAATAAATAAATCACTAAGCACACTGGCAGTATTTTTCGAATCTTGATCAGTGTTGGACAAGAACTGTTGGGTCAGTTTTTATAGGTGTCAACACTGACATTCCCAAACCGTTATTATTTTATACAAATGGAAACGTGCGGCAATGAGTTATCATTTCACTTCATTTCTTTTCATGTCGTCGTTCTGAAACGAAACAGAGGTAAGGTGGACGTGACTGTCCTCAAATGCGTGCCTTTAACGCGACGGTATTAACCGCTAGCAACGTCAGAGATGACGTCACAGGTACTTGCACGTTTCATAGGGCAAACTTCTCCAGGTTGAGAAGCAGGAGAGCGTCGGTTGCCTGGTTACGTCAGACATTGGTCAATTGAGTTTGACAGTTTTGATTCACAGCCGACAGACCAAGG
Source organism: Batillaria attramentaria (assembly GCA_018292915.2). Lineage (NCBI taxonomy): Eukaryota > Metazoa > Mollusca > Gastropoda > Batillariidae > Batillaria > Batillaria attramentaria. The sequence continues at coordinate 1,567,936 of JACVVK020000097.1, forward strand.
CCGGAGGGAAGAATGAAGTGAGAGTTGTTGCGAGTGATTATGAGAGGAAGCGGACAAACAAGGTTTGCGCAGCGACATTCGAGTGTCGTGCAGGCCAGTCACAGATATCAGGGGGGAGGGGTGGCCGGTGGGGGGAGGGGGAAGGTGGGCGGGGGGAGGGGGGGGGCTAAAAATGTACTGGGTGTTTAAAGCAGAGACATGTACCGTGTGGCTTGTTGTTTCCAGAGAGGTCGTACAGCAGTGACAGTAGTACGTGTCACGTTATGCCGATAGCGGTATTAACCGAAAGCATTGCAGGTTGAGGGTGAGTACTCTGTCCAGCCAAGAATCATTTATCCTGATGGTTCTAAAAGATTCTGAGAGGACGCAAGACTTCAGTCTCTCCCACCCCCACCCCCATCCCTCTCTCTCTCTCTCTCCCCCCTATCATTTTTTTTATTCTTCTGGGAACTGCTAAATCTAGTGATCACTCATCCCATACAGGCACAGTTCTCTCCCTTGCAGTGTCCAACACTTACGTATCGAGTCCCTCTGAGTGATACTGACTAAAAGTAGTTTCTTCTAAGGTAGTCTTTGAGGCAAGTGTAGGCCGAAGTGGTCTAGCAGCAAAGGTTAAAGAAGCAGTGCATGCAACAAGAAAACCAACAACGATTTCAAGAAATTTAAAAAAAAAAGTTCCTTTGCCCACACGAAGTCAAGGCACGCCGGTCCACTGTAACATTTTGTTGGGATGGCTTTCTTCACCACACACACACACACACACACACACACACACACACACACACACACACACACACACACACACACACAGAGGAAAGAAATTTGTCGGGATGTAAATGTGTAATATATGATTGACAGCCAGATAATCCCAGCGGTAGATGGTTTACCTAGGGTGAGAGGAAACCTCGCACGACAGACAGGGTGTTGACCAACAATGAGAAAAGAATCAATCACCCCAGCCCTCAGCCTTGCCGGTCCCCCTCAGTCTAAAGATGTGAGTGCCGAGTGTTTACTGTGCCCCTGCCCGGCCGACGTCCGCTCTTTGATGTCCAGCCACCTCACCTGACGGAACTCGCCGAACTGACGATAACATTCCCCTGTTGGTGCCTCGTCGCTGGCCACGTGGGCACGTACGCGCGCGCCCACGCGGGCGACGGCGAGGACCTGCGAAGGTTGATGATAGGAGGTGGAGACGCAGGCACTTTGGGCCTGGATGCGGAGGATCGCCGGGTGTTGTGAAGGGGCAGCGGTCAGTGTGCTGACTGACTGTGACAAGCCGGGTATACACACACACACACACACAGAGCAACACTCACGGGTCGGGGCGAGAAACTGGGCAAACACGGATAAGTCGAGCCACCACAGTTTGCGACAACTAATTATTACGAACGTTCACGTGTCTGAGTCTTGACAGAGCAACACAACAGCTCTGGGCCCGTATGTTAAAGTCGAGGTTAATTTAACCCACGGGTACTCTAACCCAGACTAGGACAAAAGAAACCCAAAAGCAAAATTAAATTTAAAAAAAAAGGAAGCGAAGAAAGGAAGAAAACATCCTTCTATAACAGCTTAGGCACCTTGCTGGAATGGGCCTCCTTCTTGATTTAAAACAAAAAAACAACAGAAAATTTAACCCTAGAGTTAGTTTAGTTCGAGGTTAGACTCTAACCGAAGGCTAAAAGCCATAACCTCGACTATTACATACGGGCCCTGGTATCTCAATGTGTAGCCACAATATGGCTTTACAGTTTAGGAACATAATTTCATAGGTGTTCAAACACAGATCAGATTCCGTCGGGCAGCAGCCTGAGGCCGGTAGAGGTCAATACAGAATTTTCCCTTCCCAAACCCCTTTTGCCCACAGTGGAAACGGAAGTTGGTCAGCATCGGTATGAAAACTGGACGTTTGTTTTTCAAAAGTGTTTTTGGTCGTTGTTAAATATAAAGTTTCGTTTGTCCCTCATTTTTTCTCGTGCAATAGTATAGGGGAGAAGGAACAGCACGTACAAAGTCCGGGGAAGTCTCTCCATGGTGTGGCCAGAGCCATCGGATAGCGAACACCTCTACTGGCTCTAGTATCGTCTCATCAGACCATGCGGAAAAGGAGACCCTGGAGATGGGAGCCAGGGCCATGGGTACAATAATAAAACTAATAATAATAATAATTGTGTATTGTGTAACCGCACAAAAGTCACTGACCACATCACCCCTGTTCTGAAGGCGCTTCATTGGCTCCCCGTGCAGCAGCGCATTGACCACAAAGTCCTCCCCTTGACATATTGCTGCATCCACAACGCTGCCTCACGCCAGTAATCATCTGCAGCTTTCCTTCCCCCCCCCCCCCCATTCTCTTTCCTTTCAAAACCTCTCCCTAAGCGCCGTGAACACTCAGTTAGGGTGGAGCCGTGCGCTATAATTATCAAGTCTCCATCCTCCTCCTCCTCCTCATCATCATCATATTGTGTGGGCGCTTTTACCTAGTTTCTTGAACTGGCTCAAAGCGCCGCGAGCTGAACCCAACACGCAAGCTCACGTGAATCACACACATTCTCTCACACACGGGATTGTCCAGTTTAAATCAAAACTAAAGACTTATCTATTCAAGACAGCATATGATCTGTAGTATCTACCCCCTCCCTTCCGCACACGTAATTAGTGTTTCATGTATGCGTGAGAATGTGTGTGTGTAGCGCACTGAGTGCTCTTTGAGCAGACTACTAGCGCTATATAAGAGCTATTATTATTATTATTATTATTATATGAACACATCACTATCACGTGGCGCGAAGGGTCAGCTCAGCTATTTAAGTTTCGGATTTTAGAATTGCATTTATTTTCAAAGTTTATGGGCTGAACATTTCCAAAGCAGCACAGTATGAAGACCTTCTATCTGCTACAAACGTTACTGGTCCGCTACAAGCAAATCAGATGTAGAATCCAGGTTCTGCTTGGAGCTTGTGCTCGTTGACACCAAACGTACAAGTACCGGTACTCACCGACCAGTTCTCACCAAGAACGTCACGCTGACGAATTGGTCAACCGATCAACCTTGAACAACGAAGGCAGAGTACGCTTACACCTGTACCGCCTTGGGCTGTGTTCCTGTCACACACCCCAGATTGTCCATATGATCCCACAGACCCCAGAGCATAACCTTCACATCGATGAAGCAAGGACTCAGCGACACTGGTCCAATGGAGCGACCCTGGCTGAGAAACCCTGGCGCTCCAAGGCAGACCTTGTAAAGATCACCGACTTCATCCCCACTACCAGCCTAGACTTCTGAAGCAGAACCTAGGGAAAGCAGAAGAACAACAACGATGGGTGATTATATGGACCACTTCCAACATCGGCTCAGTTGAACCCAGGCGATCTGAATCAAGTAAGCCATCGTGTAGCCTCGGTTTGGGGAAGAGTTCTGTCCCTCGGCATTTCTACCGTCATTGGATTTTTCGTTAAAAGGCCTAAGCGCCATGGATTTGAGGCGCACTTGGGCCCCTTTACGATTTGACGGTTGGTAAACGTCTTGCACTCAGCTCAACAGCTCAGAGTTGCACTGAGGCAAGGAATACAACCGCCTGTTGCGCAGAGTGTCTATGTCTAATCTCAACAAAGACTGCATACATGAATTAAAATAATTGGGGATGTGCATTTAATAACTACGACGACCAGGCAAGGCGCTTACAAGATTTTTGCTGGAAATTTCGCCTCACTGTGCATATCCCGGTGCCGTTTGCGTTTTACAATAACTTGACTGACGTCGAGCACTTGAGGCCGTGCCAGAACTGATAAACATGGGGAGCGGAGATTTCGCAACCCGGTTAGTTAGAGGTCAATACTCCCAGTCGCTCCTCGTAAACATGCCTGCACATTCGAACGTTCGTTTTGGAGTGCTTAGTATTGTCACTGTACTAGTGCAGTTAAAGGCCCATTTTCCGACATGCTAAGGTTAACACTTCGTTCGGAGCTGTATTGTTGGTATCTAACATCGTGCCACTAAAGGCTGATGTCACATGAGCAAAGTTTATGTGGGTCAGTAATGCATGGCTGAATATTTGATCGAAGCCGCCTCCCGTCAGCGATTGAGTTAAAGGAATGGGTGGGGTTTTAGGAGATTAAAGTCCTTTTCCACCACGTGTGGGTGATATTAAAGAATAAGGCCCGCACAAATATTTGGCCCCAGCCAGGATTCGAACTCACGACCACTGAGAGCATCGAGAGTCCAAAGCTCTACCATTCGGCCATCCCGGCTGCCCTGAATTAAACTTTGCGAGGAGCGCGCGGCTTTAGGTCACAACTAACTAACTAACTAAATGCCTAAGCGTTTGAAAGAAGAATGCACTAGTTGTCAAAACTCAAGCACCTGTATCGTATTTTTATTGGAGAAGACCCAACATTCCTGGACTCAGCGTGGACCTTCGGCCAAAACAGATGGTTCTTCCAGAAATCAACCTGTTGTGTAACAAACGATGGGCGGGTGTTGCGTTCCTATCTGAACGTGTGCCGCTTTACGCAACGAGGTTATCTGCAAGACGGAGTAGGCAGGGGCATGCTAATGGTGGCTGGAATCGTGGTCTGGACCACTGGATCTTGCTCGCCGTATATCCGGTTCCCGCACTTGATTCCAAGAGTGCGGGTGACATGCAGCCAACGATAACGCTCACAATATACTACTGTGACGATGAAGCATTTTGGCCCCAGCCCCATCCCAGAACGGCTAGCAGAAAGATAATGTTAATTTGATTTATTAGGTAGGTGGACGCTGACTACCCGGCAGACGACAGCCTGCCGCGATAGCTTATCGGCACAGTGGCGGTAGGGTTAATACTTTGCCTGCAGATTTATGAAACCGAAATAATCTCCAAGCGAACCTGTCGCACCGACCAAGAATCTGCGAGGATTGCAGTGCAAATGGTGCACATCGAAGTTATCACTGGCCGTTCCTGCAAGGATTTACTGAGATCAAGAGCCACATAACTGGCTCTTGTTGAGATATATGTAGCGTCTCTCCGAGTCGTTTCACCTGCGTGCCGACTTTTTTCGTCTGTTTCAGATTCGTTTTATCCGGCTGCACAGCGCGGAACTGCGGAGCAAACACACATAAATTGCCCCCAAACTCTTAAAGTAAGGCTGTATTAGCTGTGTACAAAATAGAAAAGAAAAGAGGGGAAAATAGTTTATCAAGTCTCTAACATTCTCTTCCATCAGGCGACCTGGTGTTATGTCAGACTAGAGAACAGGGAAGGATCTTTCCGCGCTCTCTGGTCAGACCGCTCTAACCTCTAGAAACTTTTTTTTTTTTTTTTTTTTTTGGGGGGGGGGGGATCCGGCGTATCGTGGTTTGCGCTTCACGATGGCTCGTTCCTGTTGTGTACGTGACTGACACTGGACCACGGAAATCGACGTTATCAAGATTAGCTGAAGAAAATCACACTGCGTGCCATATAATAATAATAATAATAATAATAATGAGTATTGTATAGGCGCTTTACCCAATTTCATGAATCCGCTCAAAGCGCCGCGAACTGAACCCAACACGCACGCTCACGTGAATCACACGCATTCTCTCACACACCGGACATAAACACATTACAATCACGCGGTGCGAAGGTTCAGCTCAGCTATTTATTTTTTGGGATTTAGAATTGCATTTATTTTTCAAATTTGGTGTGCTGAACATTTCCAAAGCAGAGGGGGAGGAAGCCGGAGTACCCGGAGAGAACCCCCGACGATCGGCCCGAATGATCGATGCCACATACGAGAAGGAAAAATTCTTTGTCCCGAGTGGGACTCGAACCCCTGACCTCTCGCATTGGTGACAAGTCTCTTAACCACTAGACCACCGACCGCCCCGGCATAATCAGTCGACACTGCTCAGCAGTCAATAAATTATTTCAATGAAAAACTTGTGTTGTTGTTGTTGTTGTTGTCCCCTTGTTGACAATATGCCACTGAACCGGCTTATAAAAGAATACGCGTGACCACGGTTATCCCTGATTCAACAATGTTCCCAAAGCACCATAGCTGGCACATGAAACCTACACAATCTATTATTTAGTACGCCTTCCTTGCCACTGTCTAGTGATCAGACCGCAGTCATGATATCAGTCAGCAGTGTAAGACCGCTGTTCTGTTCAGTGTTGGCACACACACACACACACACACACACACACACACACACACACACACACACACACACACACACACACAGACACACACACACACAGACAGACAGACACACACACACACACACGCACACACACACACACACACACACACACACACACACACACACACACACACACACACACACACACACACACACACAAACAGAGTCATCTTAGAAGTCATTCATTGATAACGCGACACAAAAAAAGCCATACTTCCGTCCGAAATTGAACCAGTGTCCAACGGAATCACCCCAACAACGACGAAGTCTGTCAAAATCAACTACCAGACATGTTTAACCAACCAAACACGACGAAGCAGGTGACGCAGTGAATAACGGTTAAAAAAAACATTAAAAAAAACGTGTGTGTGGGGGGGGGGGGAGGGGAGGGGAGTTCGACATAAGACCTAACTGAGCAGGTGCAGGGTTGTCAGTATAGATACCCTATCAACCGCCGAGTCGTGAGAAATCTCCACACAGATACACGCACACGCACACACACCTTCATGATGGACGTTTGGGAACGGATCGGGTGGGGTGGCCGGGAAGAGGGCTGTGGGCCGGGGGGGGGGGGGGGGGGGGGGGAGGGGGGAGGACAGGTGTAGGGTTTAAGTCCCGGGTTTATCAGTCAGCCAGCGAGTCAATGACAAAATTAAATTAATATCTGGCCAGGCAAACAGGCGCGTCAAGCTGAGGATTACGCGGAAACACGTGGATAAACTGAGATGCAAACTGAAGCGAGTGACAAATCAGCCACCGCGGACTGAGTTGCTGATCGAACCGACTCGCTCACGCGTTAAAGGTCTGCAATCTCAAGAAAAAGCCATAAACAGTGTGTTTTAAAAAGCTTGTGCAAAATGCACAGTCAACTCTGTCACAGTTACAGAGTTTTCAGCGTCCCTGAACCCCTATAAAAGCCAAGGGCAGCCTGATTTCACAGCTCAGTTTGCGTTTTGACATTGAGCGAGAAATATCGTGCAGCACTCAACATTCGTTAGACACTGTAGCGATGTGTCTCGCTCAACGACCAAAAGCCAAATTAATGATGTCACGGCAAACTCGTGCTCTGGTTTTATAAGGGTCCCCGAAGCGCTGAAAACTCTGCAACTGTGACAGAGTTGCCTGGATTATGCACAGTCGAGGGAGTCAGTCGCAGTTTTAAAAAACACAATGTTTGCTGCTTTTTTTGTTGAGATTGCAGATCTTTAAGCTTGCGAAGACAAATCAGCGGTGTCATTTGACAAAACCAGGGCCCGTATGTAAAACTCGAGGTTAATTTAACCCACGGCTCTTATGTGGTGGAAAAGGACGTTAAACTCCCAAACACCCACCCCACCCTAACCCACGGCTACGGGCCTAACCCAGACTAGGACAAAAGAAACACAAAAACAAAATTGAATTAAAAAAAAGGAAACGAATAAAGGAAGACAAAATCCTTCTCTAACGGCTTAGGCATCATGGTGGAATGGACCCGCTTCCTGATTAAAAAATATAAAAAAAATAAAAATTAAACCCTAGAGCTAGTTTAGTGCGAGGTTAGACTTTAACCCGGGGCTAAAATCCCCGACCTCGACATTTTCATGCGGGCCCAGCTGTAGTCCTGTTTAGCACCGAATTCGCATTATTACGTGGAACGTAATGAATACCTGCGTACCGGAGTCTTCTGACGTATCTAGGAGCGCAGACCGTTCAGAGCTGTTTTGGTTGGTGACTAATCCAATTCATTTGACTCAGTGTCGCGGCTATATTCCGGTCAAATTCGCTGGTTCATACTTTTTTTTTTTTATTTTGGAGTGGCACAGTTTTCGACTGTGTGTCGGTTTTGCGGTGGTACTTTTGGTGACAACTTAAAGTCCCTACCTTGACATGGCCACCTTGCACAGGTCGACTGAAAATCGTATTTGTTCTGGCCTTTTTCTCGTTGCCCCGTCTTGGATATCACCCTTACGTAGTGGAAAAGGACGTTAAATTCCCACACACCCCCCAACCCCCACTCAGCCGTTACTGGCATTTCCAAGATTACACGGACATTACAAATAGCTTCTTCAGGGGACATCACTCTGACAATTCATGACGACACATGGCGTCAAGCTGCAAACCCAGGTTGTTGAAGGTTATGGCGGTGCATCATGTTTTGGGTTTATTTTGACCGGAAAAAGAATGTTTTCTGGGGAGTTCTGTTAAGCACTGTAAGCTTTATGATGCGCGTTGTTGTAGCAGAAAGGAGTTGCCACGGACTGACCCTTTTCAGCTGTGAACAATGTAGCAGGGAATACGACTGGAGCCTAGCAACAGGCACACGGAGGACAACAAAGACAAAGACGGTGCAGCAGAAGATCCAGACATTTTTCAACACCTGTCTGAGGCGCATCTTAAACATCCGATGGCCAGAGAAGATCCGAAACGAAGAGCTATGGGAGCGAGCAGGGCAGGAACCAGTGGCCAAGCAGATCCTGTCGAGGAGGTGGGGCTGGACTGGACACACCCTCAGGAAGCCAGCATCCAGCACCACACGCCAAGCCCTGACAGCCCCTGGAACCCGCAGTGGAAGAGGAAGAGAGGCCGGCCTCGCAACAGCTGGAGGCGGGACACTGAGGCAGAGCTATATAAGCAGGGGAGCAACTGGACTGGAGTGGCAAGAGCAGCCCAGAACCGAGTGCGATGGCGAAGGGTCGTCGATGGCCTGTTTAGCTTGATACCTCTTGGGACAATCGCACAGTGACAGTCTCGCTCAGAATGGCACTGAGGTCAAAGGAAACAAATGCACGAGGCCTCAGAATGCCTGTATATTCCCTATTAGCCTCAGGCGTCATAGTCACCCCTAAAAAGGCTTCAATATAGAAACAATATTCCTTTCCGCTCCGGCCTCACGGAAGTAATGCTAGTCTGCTTTCTGGCCAGAAGCCACTTCACTCGAATCCACTTGCGTCACCTTTGCCTCTCTTGTGCGCAAGAAGTCCCAGATTAACTGGCAGCTTGCCTCCTGTTGCAACCCCCTGGCGATGATGCACCTTGCCCTACAAATACAACAACCACGAAAATCACGCTTTCCAGTGACAACAAAAATCACTACAAAGTAGCACACTGGCCAAAACGTGGTCCTTCAAATAAACACCAAACTTGACCCCACGCTCAATTTGTGTCCTTACGCCTGAGCCAACATAAGCCAACATGCAAGCCAATGAGTAAAGTGTACGCGGCGGTCACAGCATTGTCTTGCTGACTACCACAGCTTCGGGCCGTGACAGTTCTTGTACGCACGACCAGCAGACGTCACTGAGTAGGCCTAAAAATGCATTCAGAGCGGATCCACTCTGTCATCAAGACAGGCCGATACATCGTAGGTCTATATGCGCCCTCAAAAGCGAAACTGTCGCAAAATTAATATCGGTCTTCTGTCTTTATTTTTTTTTTTTCATTCAGTTCTTGTTTTTCATGGTACATTATAAAAATGCATTCCATACATGTAACAGACTGGTACCTAAGTGTATACTGTACATACATACCTGCTGTACATGCTACGCATACACCTAACATACATGAACATACAGATTTTTTAAATAAATGCATACCTAGATTCAAGCATGATGTTTCGTTTTTTTAGTTTAATACCGGTCTGGTCTTCTGACAGTGAAGATAATGCTGACACACCGGAGACGTTTTAGTTCAAACAAACATCGAATTCAACTCGAACACGGCTGACCCGGAGAGGTTAGAGCAAAGACAGACATGTTGTGGCCATATGTCACGCGAGGAACACGGAGAAACGCCGTGTTCCGGATGTTTGTTCGGATTGAAAAGTCTCCCGTCCGCCGGACAGCAGCCGAAGTAATCTTAGAACTGATTAGCGCATTTCAACACTCTTTCAAATGAGTTTGGTCATTGACGTAAGAAACAACTTGAAGTCAGATCAGTCAGTCATAGCACTGAGCGGGACTGATTTTGATACCTCACTTCCGGTGCAACAGCGAAAACCTTATCAAGTATTTAGTACTGGCCGCGTAGAAACAAGGCTGTTGGCTTTTGGATTTGGTGAGGTCTCAAAACAACATCATTTACCACACAGACCATTGTTGAAAACCGAAGAAACCAAGCCGCCACGCCGCCATTATGCTGACAAATCGCGCCCTCTGGGGCGACGGCGGGCTTTGCAAGGGGGGACAACAACAATACCTGGCCCGCTGCTCTATCCGGGCGGTTGTCTGGCCGCTAGGTTGGTCTGCAATTTATCACATTGCAACCAACCGGTGCGCCATTTATCACTCTACACCACGCACGCCTCTGGCTGGCCAAGACACGAGCAGATTACAACCTATTCTTGGCCAGATTTAATTAGCAAAAACCCGCTATTGAGCTGCGAGAGATAAGATGGCGACCAGGGTACCGATAGTCGGCTTGTTGCCCGGATGCAAGACGCGGGTCGCTGCAGGGTCACGCACATTCGTCATAGCGCAGGCTACAGTGAAGGTAAGGTAAGGCAAGGTAAGCCAGGTGACCGGACGCAACCGGCCTGATAGGAAACAGGTATTAACAGGTAAACAGGCTCGGGCTGAAAACTTTCACTTGTGGTTTCACGAACATGTCGGTTGTACCCAGCTCCTCAAGTTCTTCTTCTGCGGTCCCTGTACTGGACTCTGCCTCAGACAATACGTTTCGTAGTTTTGATGAATTCGGTGGTCTTTACTGGGGAGTTCCGTTTTGGTGCCCCAGAATTTCTCTGTTAGCGTTGCTCCATTCGGCCAAAGCTGTGTCCTTGCTTCTTGGAAAGGGGGTGGGGGGGGGGAGGACTGCAGAATGTGCTCCGGGGCCTTTCGGGGGGGGGGGGGGAGGGAAGGTTCGCATAGACAATCTGGTGACTGTATCAGCTCAAGGCGGTACAGGTGGGCGCGCAGTCTGCAATGTCCAGTTGTACTCGCCAAAAAAGGATCGACCTGACCCGAAAAATTCAACAAATGCCGACCAAAGCCCGGCCTGTCTCCAGTAGCGGGCGTCTAGTTGCTGGTGTTGTAGCCATTGATTGTTTGTTTGTTTGTAACTAACCTAACTAACGGGCAAAGCTAGAGGTTTAGTCACGGTGTCAGCAAGATAAGGTTCGATGGACTATGGACTGTTTAACTACGCCTTCAGCTGTTAGCACTCCTGGATGTTCTTGTCGAAAAATAAATGCAATTCTAAATTCCGAAATTTAAATAGGTGAGCTGACCCTTCGCAACCACGTGATTGTAATGTGTAAATGTCCAGTGTGTGACAGAATGCGTGTGCTTCACGTGAGCGTGCGTGTTGGGTTCAGTTCGCGGCGCATTGAGCCGATTCATGAAATTGGGTAAAGCGCCTATACAATACTCATTATTATTATTATTTAGTGCACAACTGATGGTCTAGTGGGTTGGTCCACTGCTGTCTCGTATTTATCTAAGTATCTCCAGTTGATTTTAAATAACTCTGCCAGAGTCATTTTCAGAAAGTCTCGGAAAGATCATGTCACCCCACTCCTCCTCCAGCTTCACTGGCTTCCTGTCCAGCATCGGATAAATTACAAGATCGCCATTTTGGCTTATCGCCGCTTTGACGGCTCTCTCCCACCTTACCTGGCTGCTGTCCTCGACATCTATACTCCATCTAGGTCTTTGAGATCCTCTAATGAAAAACTTCTTCGGGTGCCTAGGGTTAATACCAGGTCGTTCGGCCAGAGGGCATTTCAGTATCAAGCCCCTTTCGTCTGGAATTCCCTTCCACTCTGCCTCCGCAATGCTCCTACTCTACTCTCCTTTAAATCTCAGTTGAAAACTCACCTGTTCCACGAAGCCTATGATTAACTGTCTGCATCCCAGAGCGGGAGTTGTAGTGTCCCCGCTGCCCATAGCCAGTGTGGGTGCAATCCGGCAGGCACTGTGTGTGTGTGCGTGTGTGTGTGTCTGTGTGTGTGTGTGTGTGTGTGTGTGTGTGTGTCTTTCTTCATAATATTTTTATGTGTGTATTTGTACAGCGCTCTGAGCCAGCGTCTGCTGGGATACTGCGCTTTATAAAAGCAATTTATTATTATTATTATTATTATTATTTCGTGCGGCGAGTCGCTGCCAGTGTTCGATCCCTGCTCTAAGCGGGAGTAAAAAGCTGTGCATACTGGATAACGTTGCCCGTTTCTTCAAAAATGTTTGAGCTGGACCTGTTTGTGTAACTTGACTCACAGGCAAGGATACATCAAATGGGTCGACATACCTGGATTGAATAGCGTTCAGCCGGACTGTTCTTTCACTCCAGCTGTCTCCTCCCCTTAAAACCTGCCCAAGCGGGCCGTCTTGGATCACTCGTGTTTTGTTTTGGCTTCAGTTTTTCCACGTTGGCCCGTCTGTGATAACACCCATATATGGCGAAAGACGAAAACGCGCACCCAACTAACCAAGCAACCAATGGCCAATCGGCTATCAGCATTCCGTGCTGTGTCGGTGAGGTCATCTGGGAACACCCTGCCACGTGATGCAGCAGGATGTGTCTTTTAAGCAGCTGCGCATACATCCTTGTTCTTAGTTCGACGTTTCTTCAATCTTTGTCCGGAAATCGGCACACAATGACTCGTAGCAGTCATAATTATTTTCTCTGAACGGTTCAGACGTCCTGACTAGACACGCAATTAAAATGCAGCTCAGACAAAGGTAAACAGTCTGCTTGCATTGTGTAAGAACTAAAGAAGCCTTTCTTCTTGTTGCAGGAGGCCTGCAGGGTCTGTTCTTTTGTTCTTTTCGTGATCTAAATGCTGTTTTCCGGCAGTGCCAAATGATCAAGCCCCGGCACGAATCAGCAATTGCAATCTCACTTTGTACTGCAGAGTCTGCTGCAGATCCGCACGTTTACCAGACTTAGCTGTGCACAGCGGCCTTTCAGCCAAACGTAATACACGTATTCGGTCGTCTGTCTTGTCCAATGGTTTTGTCTTGTGGTCTTCAAGAGGACGTCCATTGAGATGCTGAACAATGAACAATGTGCAAGCGTTTCACCAACATTTTAATGCATCAAAGACATTACTTATGACGACGAAACACTTACAGGTCCAAGGTATTTTTCTTGTTAGAATCTATACATTCACTCAAGAACAGTTCATGACATGGGATGCTGACAGTGAAATCTAGACATGGGATGCTGTCACAGTGAAATCTAGACATGGGATGCTGCCACAATGAAACTCTAGACATGGGATGGTGTCTCAATGAAATCTAGACATGGGATGCTGTCACAGTGAAATCTAGACACGGGATGCTGTCACGGTGAAATCTAGACACCGGAAGCTGTCAGTCACAGTGAAATCCAGATGCAGAACCAACATTTCAACTCAACATGATGCGAATGAACACATTAGTCATCAGTGACAGCGAAACATCCACTGATGCAGAACCAACATATCAAGCAACGAATTAATGCATCACGAAACACATTACTCGAGATCGAAACACTTTTTAATGTGATTAATCCTGGATGCATGGTTTCTTGAGGCATCTGACTCTGAACGAATCGTCAGGGAGTCCGAGGGACTGAGAGAATCGACGATTGTCGGCGCCATTGTGACGTCACAGTCACTGAGCTGTCCCCAGCTTTGGGGAAATCAGAGCATTAAGTGTCTGGCCATAGACCCCACGATTAAATTCCTCACAGTAATGTCAGCTGAGTCCCTCCATCCCGCCCCTCCCCCCCCCCCCCCCCGTCACTAATCTGGCGGGCACAAACTCTGCAGGGAGCGTCCTTAAATTAATTCATTCCGCCGAAGTGGAACCAGGAAGGAGACAAGCAGGGGAGAGAATTGATAATCAGGGGAGGAAACTGGCCGGGGAAGAATGTCACCCCAGTCTGGGAGAGGACAAAGAGACTCGGGGTCGCTGGATGCAGCGGTCCAAGAAACGCTAGTGTTTGATGCGATGAATTAAGGTCAGCAGGGGCAGAGAATACGACCTAAGGGAGATAATGCCTTATTATCCTGGCGCTACCATGGTGAGGCAATCCAATCAAGCGGGGAAGATGGCGTCCTTTGGGGGACACCGACTGGGTGCGAGACAGAGAGGCGAAAAAAAGATGGGGGTAAAAAGATCGGAATTTCGCTGCTGCTAAATGTCAGCCTGCTATTTTGTATGGCACTCATTAAACACAAGAGACAAAACTGAATATCAGCATACTACTGTATATGGTACAGATGAGTCTTGTGCCACAGAGTGGGTCGAGTTAACCGGGAAGTGCGGCTGTGTGTTGTACTGCGCGAGATGCTGGCATTGCTGCTGGTGCCAAAAGAGAGAGAGAGAGAGAGAGAGTTAACGTGTGAGACAGAGCCGCACCACCGGCGACTGTGCAAAGGAACGCAATATCCCAGGGGCTGCCCATGAGGCTTCTCCCGGGGATGAAATGCAAAATACAATAGAATTGAGTCTCCTAACACAACCTTTTTTTCTCTTTTGGTGGTGGTGGTGGTGGGGGGGGGGGCTCTCGTGCCTCATGTGGATCTGAATTTTGACAGTCAGTGAAAATTGTAACAGCATTTTTTGTAACCATCAAATCTCTAGTTTTCACAATGAATTGTCAGTGTGCTGACCCGATGGTCTACCTTGGCAAATCATCCACGTCATCAGATCCCTGTTCTAGGAATTTGGCACCTGAACCATCCATAGCAAAAGTCCATCCTGCCCTCAGATATAAACTAATCTAGTACATGTATTACACTTTCCTCAAACTGGCAAGGAATATGACGCCTGGAACTATCCGCGACTCAGTCTCCCCTAGATCAGCCCGAGACTGCCCGACCCTCGGGCTCCTGACACCGGGCCGACGTCTCACCCCCGGGTCACAGTTCTGTCACAGGTGCGCGTCTTGGTACACAGCGAGGCTGGCACTGACTGCATGACAGGAAACTCGTCCTATTCTCCTGCATCTTTACAACGAAAGCCTTTCACCAGCAAAAAGCCTAGGGAATAAAAGGCCAAATCTGTCTGGGGAACAAAATCGACTGCTTCAGCTTACCCAGCTCAACTCCCGACACAAAAAAGTAAGAAGAAGAAGACAAAAAGGAAGAAAGGGACAAGCAGACCGAGGAACAAGTGGAAAGAGTTAGAGCAGACAGAGAGAGAGAGAGAGGGAGAGAGACGCGGACGGACCCCGGTATTTGTTCTCCAATTGGGAACGTCAACGGAGGACTCGCCGGGCGTCCACGTGGTTCGAATTGTCAGCATTGGGAGGAGTCGTGCTTCCGTGAGCTCCGCTCACCCTGCCTGCCTCGTCCCACTGTTATTCCAGTTGCTTTCCCTTCCGTTGCCGGGACCTGGGTAAACAGGCCGCGGGGCCATTGTTTACGACGAGCGAGAGAGAGAATAAACGGGAACAAATCCTCTGGTCTCTCGGCAAATATTTTGCACCTAAATATTTGAGCAGAGCCTCCCGAGGTGAAGCTGAGCTTGAGCTGAGGTCTTCAGGTTGAGCTGTCAGTCTGGAGAGAGAGAGAGAGAGAGTGTGTGTGTGTGTGTGTGTGTGTGTGTGTGTGTGTGTGGTGAGACAAAAGTGGAAGATGCATTTCACTATACCATACCATATCTCGCCTGCTATCCAGCTCAAGATTGATGATCTCTCCTTGTCGCAAACTGACCAAGAGGACGGTGGACATCTGGTAAGGATATGCCTCGAATTGCTTTCATCAGTATTGGAGAAGTGTTTCCGAGTAAGGTGTAGCAAAGACAGGTAAGTAAAATGGGCCTCGGTTGCGCTGCCAGATAACCGCGGTCTTCCCTAGTCAAAAGTCTCTCTCTCTGGATGTGTCACAGTGGTGGTGTTAGGCAGGTGGAGACTGAGGGAGGAGCACACGAAAGGCAGGAATTCAGGAAGTGACGTTCTCCATCCTGGGTCCAACTCCTTCCTGACCTCACTGTCAGCCCAAACTGTGCTCTCTCTCTCTCTCTCTCTCTCTCTCTCTCTCTTTCTTGCAGAAAGGGGAGAAGGTTGGTGGAAGGAAAAGCAGGAAGTGGCCCGTATACAATTCATCAGTAATCAGTTGTTTGTTTGGTTGTTGTTGTTGTTGTTGTTTGTTTGTTTGTTTGTTTGTTGTTTTTTCTTTGGTATCTTTAGTGGGGAGCAAGGAGAGTGCAGCGGTAGAGCATTGGCATTTTAATGCTCGGGTCGTGAGTTCGATTCTCTGCTGGGGTCTAATAATTATTTGTGCTGGCATTTTTTCCCTCGTTGCCCCGTTTTCAATATCACCCATACGTTGTGGAAAAAAAAAAACAACTTATATCCTTAAACACCCAGCCACCCACTCATATGAGGGAGCCGGGATAGCCGAATGGTAGAGTGTTGGACTTTCAATGCTCGGGTCGTGAGTTCGAATCCCGCTTTGGGGCCAAATATTTGTGCTGGCCTTATTCTCGTTGCCCTGCTTTTCATATTACCCGTACGTGGTGGAAAAGGACGTTATACTCCCAAACACCCACCCTCCCACTCATTCACCGTTTGTATCTCTAGTAGATCAGTCTGCAGAACATCAACGGCAAGTGTGAAGAAATGACGTCAAAGTCAATCATCTTCAAGATTCAAGATTTCAAGATTTTATTTTCCTCTTTCCCCTCTTGGGGTATGGAGGATACAAAAAAAAAAATCAAACAAACCAAGACCACATAATTATACACAGAATGATACGACAGAAGATATTTCAAAGTTTACCGTCGGACGGTGAAGTCAAGTCATCTCAATCACCCACCAGCCTTCTCCATGTCTTCCTTTCTCTACGACCGCCACCACCACTCTTCTAGAACTCCTGTACTGATCTGTCAAATCAGTGAAGTGAACTGGGATTATCAACAGGCCAGCCACCTGCGGCTGACGTTTGCCAGCGGTTATCTGTGGAGAAAAACCAGACTTTGGCCATCGATAATGGGAGCAGCGAGGTGTTGGGCAGATCCCCTCGAAGTTAGTCAAGCGTGACAGTGGCCTGGGCTTCGCAATCCAACACGTGGACACTAGGTTTGCCTCATAATTTTCACACTGAGACGGACTGTATCTTCGTTCACGACGTACCATTGACTTTGAAGTGGGTTATTGTAAATCAGTCGTGCGTGGTCGTGATTTTTTTTTTTAAACTGTTATATTTTACTTCATTT
This sequence comes from Batillaria attramentaria, assembly GCA_018292915.2. Taxonomy (NCBI): domain Eukaryota; kingdom Metazoa; phylum Mollusca; class Gastropoda; family Batillariidae; genus Batillaria; species Batillaria attramentaria. The sequence goes on from JACVVK020000097.1 coordinate 1,585,225, forward strand.
TATTTTATTTGACAAAAGTGGCTGACGGTAGATCAGCCGTGCCTCAGTTTATTTTTGGTTGTATTTTTATTTTATTTTTTTTGGTGGTTTTGCTGTCGTCGTCATCGTCGTTGTTGTTGTTGTTTTAGTTTTTCTGTTGTTGCTGGTGCCACTCGGATTTACACTTCGTTTGACCGTGGCCATCTTGTTTACTTCCCCCATTACAGATGTATTGTTCCCGGTTAGACCCAGACATTGCACGATTATTTTCCAAGGCATTAAGTTTGCTGTCAGCAGTGGTTCCGGAAATGTGACAGTAACTCCCCGACAAAACTTTTTTTCCGCTGGCTTAAACCGCCTGGTTAGAGAGAGAGAGAGAGACTGGGGAAAGGGAGTGTGTGTGTGTGTGTGTGTGTGTGTGTGTGTGTGTGTGTGTGTGTGTGTGTTGTTGTTGGTGTTGTTGTTGTTTCCTTCTTTCTAGCGTCGATATTGGGACAGAGAAGACGAGGTCAACTGTTCAAAATCGGTGCTTGCCGTGTTGGAAAACGTTGTTCTCGACTGCACAATAAAGTGGAGAGAGGTGTGTGTGTTTCGGGGGAGGGGGGGGTGGGGTGTGAGTCGACAGACAGAATATTCAACAACCTACATTTTTGTGTCATCGTCATCACAAACACACTGAAACTGTTTCTCTACGATATGCCAGAACGTGTCATTGTAACACAACGATATACGAACACACGTTCTCATTCTGGTAATTTTATTTGCACACCGTATGTTGCCTTTTACAGCCTGTTTTGCGTGGCTGTCTGATCAGAGGCATGCTATTATATTTATGTCCCTGATCTGACAAACAGCACGGTTTACGAACCAACAAGCCGTCGCTGTGGAATAACTCCCCCGTAATGAACCCGTATGCCAATTAAACTTGATGAAACGGGTTTACTAGGCTCCACAAAATAGTTGCAACGGTTGCGCTCGTCAGTTCGCATGTAGATTGTCTACAATGGACACAGAGGAGGTGTACAGGCCTTTGTTTTACTGATCTGTTGATATACGTTTACCTGGCTGTTACCTGCTTCGTTTTATAGCCACTGGGACAGCCGGGACAGCGGGGACTCTCTCTCTCCCTCTCTCTCTCTCCCTCTCTCAACTTCCCCGTCCCCGCATTGACATGTATAAAAGTAGTTTCTCATTTTCCGGAACTTCATTGTGGAATTCCCTCCATGTTAAGCACAGTCGGTCAGCCTCATCGTTTAAAAACAGCCTCTTCAAATATCTATTAGCCAACAAATAACAAATAATGATTAAAAAAAAGGTACCATACGTTTACATATATAAAAACATACTAGTTCATGCATGCGGTAATTTAGTGTGTGTGTGTGTGTGTGTGTGTGTGTGTGTGTGTGTGTGTGTGTGTGTGTGTGTGTGTGTGAAGTTTCATGTTCCAGTTTCAAGCATGTTCGATCATTTTGGGTTGTTTGTTTATTTGTTTGTTTTTCAAAACGGCAAGTTTGAAAATTGGTTGCAAGACCAAAACTTCAACCGTTTTCAAATAAATTGAAGTTATTTCAGTTTCAATTTCAATTTCAATCCCAATCTCTCTCTCTCTCTCTCTCTCTCTCTATCTCTCTCTCTCTCTCTCTCTCTTAAACTGCAAGTTTGAAAATTGGTCAAAAGACCAAAACTTCCACCGTTTTCGAATAATATTATTTCAATTTCAACCCTATGTGTGCGTAAGGACCAAACTTCAATCAGTTATGTCCCCTGTTTTCAATTTACTTTTAATTTTGACTGCGAGCATTTATGCAAGAAGTTGTTGTTGTTTGGTTCTTTGTTTCAGTATCGTAATTTGGCCTGTCAGATCTAATGTTGTACAAGCTGCAAACTGTTGTTCTTATTGTTGTTTACCTGAATAATTCAATCGTTCTCGTCGATCTCTGAGTGAGAGCAGGCAAAATAACGTGTAACGTTAGCCAAGGCATGGAAAACAGCAACAAGCTAAACAACAAAGTAAAATACTCTGTCGCCAGTAGAGCTTATACACGGGGAGGGTTGGCGGGGGGGGGGGGGGTGCGTGTAAACAAGATAGCAGCGCTCAAACGAAGTGCCACTCTCGATTCAAAAGTTTCTATGTCGATCCCTTTCAAACAAAATCATATTTTTTTTAAATCTGAGAAAACTCGGGCCTGCGCGCTGTTGTGATGTGTTCGAAAAGGTAAGGTGGCTACTCGACTAATGCTCCCTACATATCGTCACAAGAAACAGACGCCCGCCGGTCAAACGAAGTGCCACTCGGACTTACACTTCGTTTGACCGCGGCCATCTTGTGTACACCCCCCCCCCCCTCAATCCCCATTACAGATGTATTGTTCCCGGTTAGACCCAGACATTGCACGGTTATTTTCCAAGGCATTAAGTTTGCTGTCAGCAGTGGTTCCGGAAATGTGACAGTAACTCCCCGACAAAACTTTCTTCCGCTTGGTTACCCCGCCTGTCACGCCCTCTGGCTTCCGCTGCCTTCCTGTGTTGACACAAGGCATCATGGGAGGTATGCAACGGTAGGACTTCGGTATGAGTACCCCCCCAACGTGTCGATTAACCGGGTGTGTGTGTGAAAGAAGTGGATTAATGCTTGGTGACAGGCACCCTTGCGAAAGACCTCTAGATATGAACCGTACATAGTGGATGAACCTGGTCTCAAGTTCCACACTGCAGTATATTGGAATTCTATATACAATACAATACAATACAATAAATCTTTATTATCCCCTTAGGGGGAAATTATGGTGTGGGGATCATAAGAACATAAAATAGTACATTAAAATCACTCAAACAAATAAATATACACCTTAAAATATTCCTAAATATCACATCATTGCTATGCCATCACAGCTTTAAAACACACACACACACACACACACACACACACACACACACACACACACACACACACACACACACACACACACACACACACATTCTATTATTTTTCAAAGAGCAAACTGGTCAAACATTATCTGAATATTTCACGTGCACACTTTCATCAACCATGAGCATGTGTGGGTGTACATCAGTTTTGGATTAAACTACCGCTTACAAAGCTCTAATGCTGTTTGTCAAATGAATCTAGAGATGTTCCTTTTGACCACTGCCACCATTTTCCTGACTTTGCGGCTTGTAATAACAGAGAAATATGACTTTCTTTGGCCTGACGCTTCCATACCTGTACTACACGTCGGTACGTCCATGTCAGTCATTACAAACAGCCACCAATCAGCGCTGTCTGGTTGGTAGTCAATTCGCAACCAAATGGTGTCGTCTGCTCAGTACGCGGTACGCTTCGAGGTACGTAGAACAACATAACGCCAACCCGAGTCACCACAATGGTTTCACATGCTATAGTGTGTCCCGAGTGACTGATTCTGATGCACGAATTAAAGGTCTGCTATCTCAGCAAAACGCCGCACACACTGCGTTTTTTAAAACTGCGGCTCCTACAAACTCCAAATCCAGGCAACTCTGTCACAGTTGCTGAGTTTTCAGCGCTTCGGGGATCCTTATAAAACTAGAGCACGAGTTTGCCGTGACATTAGTTGGCTTTTGGTCAGTGAGCGAGACACATCGGTACAGTGTCTAGCGGATTGGTGCTGTACGATCTTTCTCGCTCAGTGTCACAACGCAAACTGAGCTGTGAAATCAGGCTGCCTTTGGCTTTTATAGGGGTTTCTGGGACGCTGAAAACTCTGCAACTGTGACAGAGCTGACTGTTTGCACGGTCGACTCTGTAAAATATTTTCACACTTCGGAAAGCTTTTTGTTGGGAGCTTAGATCTTTAATCGCACTCCATGAAAAGTTTTCCACAGCGGCGTTGTTGCATGCCCGACAAACTTATTGAGACTCTTTAATTAGTCCTATCGCCCGACGTTGTCGAACTCAAGATTGAAATTGATACCCAAGCCAACCTGCTGCGAGAAGTGACTGAGCACGTGAAGCCAAACAAGCTATATAGCGTGAACAAGAGCCGTCAGTGTTGTTCAGTTGTCAGTGCCGGGTCTTGTGTTTGCTGAGGGCGTCTGTAGGACTGACTGACCAGCAGAACGTCACGTCACGTGTGGACAGTGCGCGGTCAGCGAGAGTTCACACGTCGCCCCGGTTCTATAGGCAGCAAAACGCGACGTGAATACAGACTGGCAAGAACTAATACAAATCGGAACTGGTCTGTTTACCTGGTTAAACAAGCCGCTCGGGTGTCAATAGGCTGGAAGCATGCAGGTCTGCTGCCTCAGGGGATACAACTCCACCCTCTTGTGTTCCCTCCCTTTCCTGTGATTGTGACGTCCACGTTTGCCGTCTAGTGCGTTGTGTACACGGTGCAGAAGGGTGTGAAGAGCCGAGGTCCGCAGGGGTGGGGGACAAACCTTCGGGTGTGTGTAAAGGTGTGATTGAAATTGATTTATCAGAGTGGACACGTCAAATACGACAACGTTGACTCCACCGGTGGCATTGCCCCCCAAAGACGACTGGGAACAACGTTCAACAACACGTGTGTGTGGAGAAGGGGGTTGGGGGAGTTGAACGTCCTTTTTCGTCACCTGTGGGTGATATCAAAGACGGGGCAACGAAAGAAAAAGAGCATAGAAAGTCCAACGGTCTACTATTCGTCCATCCCGGCTGCCCGTTCAATGACGCATCAAGCAATATTTATCACTTGTTCTGGATCTGATCGAAGGAATTTTTTTTTAGGAAGGATTTCTTTTTCCTTTTTTTTAAAAAGATTTTCTTGTGTACTTTTTTAAGACAGAAATTATTCGACGATGAGCAGACGATAGTTTGTAATGGTAGTTGTGGTGGTCAATGCTGATGCTGCTGCTGGTGGTGGAGGTGATGGTGGGAGGGTGGGTGTGTTGATCTTTACCGTCTCCAGTCCACAGCGAGGGTGATTGCAGACACGGTGGTGTCAGAAAACCTGTACAAATTTTGGCTCTGTCAGGATTCGAACCCTCTACTCTTCAGTCTCCAACCCGACGCTAAGCCGGTCGACGGAGCCACCCTACTCCACCGAAGTAATGGGTGGGGTGGGTGGTTGGATGAGTGTTTGAGGGTTTAATGTCCTTTTCCAATGCATATGGGTGATATCAAAGACGGAGCAACGAGGAAAACTGAAGCCAGCAAACCGTTTAGCTCCTGCTGGGATTCGAACCCACGACCCCAGCACTGAAAGTCCAAAGCTCTACCGTTCGGCTATCCCGGCTCTCCTCCCCCGAAGCAGTAATAGTAGCAGTAGGGGTGGGTGGGTGTTTGGGGGTTTAACGTCCTTTTCCACCACATACGGGTGATAACAAAGACTGACGGGGCAACGACGCAAAAGCCAGCACAAATACCTGGCCCCAGCCGGGATAGGAACTCACGACCCGAGCATTAGAAGTCCAACCGCTCTACCATTCGGCCACCCCGGCTCCCCCGCATTAGGGGTGGAGGTGGTGCTGCCGGGGATCAGTGATGAAACAGGGTTGAGGTGAAAGCTGCCGCTAGTTTTGACACCACAAACACGCATCTCATGATCAAACACTACAGGTCACAGAGTCCACCGTCCAGTGAGTACACTACCCACAGCTGCCGGTCAGCACACAGTGTCCGGGATCGGTCAGTACAGTACTCCGCCTCCCAAGGGGGTTGGTCAGTGCACCAGACCCTACCAGTGTCTGAAACGACATGAAAACGCTTTGCGAAGCGGTTTCTCCCTCCAGGCCGGCGGCGGACACACAACATCAGCCTCACCTGTTCTCATCCCGTTTATTTACCTTGCTAAAGCAGTCTAACGATACCTGGCCATCAATTTCCCCAAGGGTGTGATCGCCGTGACCTCGAGACGGCTGTAGCGTGCTGCACGTGCCCAGCTGTGTCTCGTCCGTCCGTCTGCACGTCCCGACTGTGCACCGAGCTGACCTCTGGCGGCTGGACGAGTTCAGTTCAGTTCAAGATAGCGTCTCTTCGCTCGGAAAAGCCTATACGCGCTCCGAGCCCATCTCTCGGTGACCTCCCCAGTGTCGTCTCTGAGACTGTTCCAGTGTAAGTTTGGTTCACACGTGCCTTACCGTGCCCTTTCAGGGTCGCTGACACGCCTCTGCTCTGCAGGATGTCTAGGGGACAATAACCGAGACTTTGCTCGTGCAGACGTAGGGACACAATTTGACCGTTGGATCATGTTTGGTGTTTGTTTGAGGTACCCTGTTTGGCAAGTGTGCTAGTCTGTAGTGATTTTTGTTGTCATGAAAAAGCGTGATTTTCATAATTTTTGTGTTGTGTAGGTCAAGGTGCATGGCAGGCGGTCACCGGCAAACAGAGGCAAGCTGCCAGTGAAGCTGGGACGTTTTTGCACAGAGGTGGGACACAAGTGAAGCAAGCGGATTTGTGTGAACTGCCTCTCTGGACTAAAGAGAAAGTAGACGTGCATTACTCCAGTGAGGCCTGAGCGGAAAGGAGACATTCAAATTTGTTTAAACCCTTGTCAGGTGTGTGCCTTTGAATGGTCTGTTCATGGTAGTAATTGTTTCTAGATTGTAGCATTTTTAGGGGCGACTATGATGCCTGAGGCTAATCGGGAATATAATATAGGCATTTTGAGGCCCTGTGTATTTGTGTCCTTCGCCCTACACCATGCGTCTCAGACTTCTTACCACTTCTGATCTTCTTCGGCGCAGGCCATCCAAAAAGAATTGACCCCCCCAAAACGATCCAGTACTCGTTAGCAGGCCGACAGTTTTGAGTGTAAAACACACTGTACAACGGCGCGAACTTGAAAATTACAAATTCGGCTCGAATGACGGACAAATCATCTAGGTTATCGGGGGGAACTGCGAGCTAAAGAGAAACGACGTGGGTCTAATCTAGGGTAACAGTATTGCTCTGAGTGGCTTGAAGTGCTTTTGAGGCTGCTTAGAGCCGCGGCTTATCAAAGTGCCGACACCAGGGCGGCCCCTTCACTGAAGAGATGACCTCCTTCCCACCTACTTCCGCAAAACTGATGAGGGCTGTTTTTTGGACCGTTCCTCCCCCCCCCCCCCCCCTCACGCTCTGTATAATCACATTGCCTCAGAATTAGCAAGACCCGCAACGTAGAGAATCCATAGTCTTTTGAACTGAGACGTCTCGGTCATCCAGCGAGCCACCGGGAAAACACCAGTAGTGTTTGGAAGAGTTGCTCCCCTTTGGTGCTCCTAATAACAGGTGCCTGTTGCACTGAACTAACTGAGAAAGTAAAACTTCTGATACAAAGTTCTGCGATTAACCCCACTCCCCCCTGCCCCCTCCTTAAACCCCGCCCCAATCCTCCCGCCCATTTCTGGGTTCCATACGTACTCTGGTGGGTGTTTATAGCTCGATACTTGAGGACCGGTGTCGACCCGATCTCCGTATCAGTCTCCATGGTATGCGTGGACAACCTCGTCCTCGTCTGAAAGCCCACCTTGCATGTATTCCCCTAGCTCCGCGTTGCGGTTTGATTTACACCTACTCCCTACGTACGTCCGTCAGACTAGTGTAAGTGCGTTCAGGAAGCGATTAATGCCACTCGAGGCTGCACCTGCCCTGGACTCACTCAGTTCAGGCGGAGCCCGGCCCCCTGATTGCTGCTCATCGCACCATCATCACAGCAACATCAAGCCGCGGGCGGAGCTGCCAGATGGCCTGCGCGTTGAACACAGCACGACCTCCGACCTCTGCCCACGTTTCTCTTCCCCACTTCCCAGCTTGGGCACCTCGCATTGAGACGTTCTAATATAAACCGCTAAAAGCGTTCATCGCACTAGCGTGGTTGGTTGGTTGGTTGGTTGGTTGTGTGCAGGTTTACCGTCATTCTCCACCCCATCAGGATGACGTGTTCTCTTACTCTTCTCTTTCTTCTGCGTTCAGGGGAGCCCGGGTAAGCGAATCGTATAGAGATGGACTGCCCATGTTCAGGTCACGGGTTCGATTCCCGGCTGCGACCCAACCATTTCGGTAATGGAGAAGACGATCCGAGGAAAAGTCTCACGACTATCTGCAATGAGAAAAAAGCCAGCACAAATTGTTCAGCTTCTCAGTAGCCCCTGCCGGGCGTGACTTCACACTCACCATCCGAGCATTGACAGTCCACCAGCGAGTAAGGAACTTGCCAGTACAGTACAGTCAGTCCTTACCTTTCAGGTCGATTCCACACCAACCATAGCACTAAACACTGTGTTGAGTTACCAGCTCCGGTGTGCTTGCGCCGGACGTTCGTGGTCACTACTGACTGAGACAGGAAATCTCTGCTGACCCATGGGGCGGTCGGTGGTCCAGTGGTTAAGAGACTTGTCACCAGTGCGAGAGGTAAGGGGTTTGAGTCCCACCGGCTCGGGGCAAAGAATTTTTCCTTCTCCTATAAGGCACCGTGCATTCGGGCCGATCGTCGGGGGTTCTCTCCGGGTACTCCGGCTTCCTCCCCCTCTGCTTTGGAAATGTTCAGCCCACCAAATTTTAAACTGAAATAAATGCAATTCTAAATTCTGAAATTTAAATAGCTGAGCTGACTCTCCGCACCACGTGATTGTCATGTGTTTATGTCCAGTGTGTGAGAGAATGCGTGTGATTCACGTGAGCGTGCGTGTTGGGCTCAGTTCGCGGCGCTTTGACTGAGCCGATTCATGAAATTGGGTAAAGCGCCTATACAATATTCATCATTATTATTATTATTATTATTCTACTGAGGCTAACCTTGACACTCTTCCTGACTGACACAATGATTGTGACAACTTCAGTGGAGACAGTGCCGGCCAAACGAGATGTCAATGACAATGAAAGCCGTGCAAACCCAAACCTGTAACATACCACCAGAGACAGTGCATATAGGGCCTAGTGATCCGGCCACTGTCTCTCAGCCTGTTCAGTGCCACTGACTCTTTATTGCGTTTTAATGAACTTAGATTAACTGACTGCTTCCAAACTCGTCATTTGATAGCTGGAGTCGTTTTTCAGTTTCCGCAGCTTCGAAAGATGTCCTGTCAGTCAGATATTCACCCGGCCAGGTATAATGAGTCGGCATCAGCGACTTTTGATTAACCCGCGTTAAACACGTGACAGACATGCACTCAATCTACGGGGGTTCCATATGGCGCCCGCGCGGGGTCCCCCCGATCTGCACGTGCTATTTCGTTTCCGGGGGGCAGGCCTGCACGTGCATCCAGGCGCGACGGTGGATGCGTTTCCGTCACGCTTCAGTTGTGTTGCGCTCAGCTTACGAGAGGAGGTCAACGAGCCGTCTAGAAAACAGAAACATGCTGCACTGAGCAGCACATGCATGGAGCTGTCAGAAAACGGAACAGTGCTTGGCGGAGCTGTCAAATGTTTTGAATCATGGAGAATTGAGGAGCGCGCAGTCAGGGAAACGGACTGTGATCGAGATTTTTGTCTTCACCAGCAACAGTGATAACCATTTTGGCTGTAAAAGCCTGATGTGTGTGCTGAGGAAGACGATTTTAGAAATGAAATGATGATTAGACGGACGAATACGCTGATTGTGCACTGGAAACCTGGCAGAGGGAGGAGACTTAGAGAGAGAGAGAAATTATTTGAAAACGGTGGAAGTTTTGGTCTTGCGACCAATTTTCAAACAAAAAAATAAACAAACAACGCAAGTGATCGAACATACTTAAAACTGAAACATGAACGGAACAGGAACGGAATTCCACAATGAAGTTCCGGAAAATGAGAGAGAGAGAGAGAGAGATCCTGCATTTGTCCTAACGAAACCGCGTCAGTACTAGTTGTGTTTGAAAGTTCTAATCGTTGGTTTATAAGCAGATTGAAAAAAAGTTTTTACGTCACAGATAGACCATTACGACAGATATTACGTCACGAACAGACCTCTATGAAGACATTACGGACAAAACGCAGTGGCTGAGTAAACACGGTCCAGACCAATACAGTACTTAATGCGTTAATCCACTAACTTATGGTCCCACTGCAAACACAGTGAAGCCTTTAATCACGGAACACACAGCCGGTGTACTAAGCCAGATCTACTCCCTGACTCGTTTGACCCCGGGGCACGTGTAACCTCAAGCTGCATTGACACGGGGCACTTCCAGCCTCAAGCTGCTTAGACCCGGGGCACTTCACGCTGGGGGGAGTGCGTCCCGCATGTTACACCGGTTTTCAATGCTCTTACTGTACGTATTGCACCCTGGAAACTGTACGCAAGTCGTGCAGGCACTGGCTTCGCAGTGTTCAGATAAATACGCTTGGAATAGGAGCCCATTTGTGTCGAACTGACAGCTCAGATTAGAAGAGCGAAGATTCGGAACCGGCTGCATGGGCTGAGCTTTTCACGAGGCTGATTATCGTGAGTGCCGCGCACTGTTCGGATCCAATACAATCACTCGGGGTGATACAGGGTGCACTACGACCTTGTGCATGGGTTGCCGGCAACGGTTGTCGTTGATGTTGGTGGTGGTGGTGGTGGTGGTGGTGTTGCTGGTGCTGTTGATGTGGTTGTCGTTTTCAAAATGACCGAAATGCAGCAAAACATAGCCTGAAACTCAACCCTCTCCTCCGTCTTACCCATCCCTCCCCCCTCTTACCGCCCCTTCACCAGCCCCCCCCCCTCCCCACCTCTTTCTCTCTCTCTCTCTCTCACACACACACACACACACACACACACAGAGTGACACAGCAGCCACTGTCTCCTTCCGTTTTTCCGTCCCGACATGGTCTGTTGCGTATGCTGCAATGCTGTCATGCTGGAACATGGCGATGGACCATATAAAGAACGACGTGCAAAACCTCTCGCTCTCTCTCTCTCTCTCTCTCTCTCTGTGTAGTGCGCTGCTATCTATGCTGTTTAGCTACCCTTTACTTTGTTGCTATGAAATGTCCCAATAAACTGTGCCGATTATCTTGAACAGCCAAGAAAAAGATAGGGAAACCTCATAAATTTCCTGGGAAAGAGAGCCGAAAATACAGAATTCACTGACGGGGGGGGGGGGGGGGGGGGGGGGGATGGATACGGTGTGGGGAGTAGTTGGGAGGGAGAAGGGGGGGGGGGGATTTAGAGGAACGACGGGGAGAGGGAGATGTAGGGGAGGCTGAAATTCTCAGTGAGTGGTTGTGTGTGAGGGGTAGGTGGACGTGATCGTGGTGTGTGTGTGTGTGTGTGTGTGTGTGTGTGTGTGCGTGCGTGCGCGTGCGTGCGCGCGCGCGCGTGAGAGAGCAGGGAGGGAGAGGGGTGTTAACACTGAAGTAGAGGGAGAAAAGGGGGGTAGGGGTGGGGGCCGAGGGCGGGGAAAAGAAAATTTGGAGCGGGGTGTGGAGGGGGGGGGGGTGTGATCAGTAGGATAGGAAGAGATGTTATTGGGAGAGAAAGGAGGAGGTAAAGGGGGCCACGCAGGTAAAAAAAAAAAAAAAAAAAAACAAAGCCGCGCACGTGCTTCCCAAGCCAGACGGATGAAGCAGGAGGCTGACACAGTCTGACAAGCGCTCGGAGTCTGGCGCCACCCGTCAAGACCGAAGCAAGGCTGGAATGTTTCTCCGACTGCCGCACCAGGCAGGGGCGATAAGCATCACGATGCGCGGATAAGCCAGCGCGAGAAAATTGCTCCCAAAATTTACCTACCCAGTCCTTCTGGTCGAGAGAGAACTGTGTAGGCCACAGAGGTAAACCAATTAGTTAGTCCCTGGGCGAAGGCTCTGAAAGACTCAGATATAACCGGGTGCTGTTTACGTCTGTGAGAACATGCTGAGAGCTGCATGCATACCTGGTCGGGAAGTTGGGTAGGTATGGTTGATTGCGTACGGCTTAAACATCACCAGCTACATGTCTACCGTCACTTGGTTAAACGGGCTTTCGTGCCATGGATTTCACAAGCACTTTGGGCCGTTTTAACATTTGAGAGCAGTACATGTACTTCACCGGTATATACATGTACTTCACCGGTCGAAATTTTCCGCTGGAAACGTAGCAAATTTCGCGGACTCTTGGTATTTCATTCATTAGCCGATTTTCTCCTTTTCATAAGCCGATGAAACTTGTGGATAGGTCGGCAGATGTGTTATAACTGGTGACGGTAATTTGTTCAGTCAGCGTCTGATGAAGCCGGCGTGGCAGGAGCTGATTGGTCTGGTGGTTGTTGCAGTTATGCAAAGGACGAAAGATCTGCACGTAATCGCCGCTACAGCTGCGAGTGAAATATGATGTGAGAGAGGCAGCCGCTATGATCTAGTGTGTGCTGATTATGCAATGGTAAACACTGATGGATGCCCCCTCTTTCCCCCTACACCCTCCTCCCACGGACCTCTCTCTCTCTCTCTCTCTCTATGGTTTTGTTTCTTGTAGTATAGTGCACAATTTTCTGTGTTGATTTTTTTCTTTTATATTTTTTCCTTAGTAGATATCTCTGTAGTATTAGCAACGGCAAGTTTGCAAACCGGCGAATTTCTGTCAAAACTTTTACCGTTGATAGATAAAGTTTAATCATCATCATCATCATCATCATCATCATCATCTCTCTCTCTCTCTCTCTCTCTCTCTCTCTCTCTCTCGTCATCTGGTGATCGCTCTGCCTCTGTGTGTGTGTGTGTGTGTGTGTGTGTGTGTGTGTGTGTGTGTGTGTGTGTGTGTGTTGGGGGGTGGGGGTGGAGGTGTGGGCTTTTTGGGCAAAGTATCAGTAGTTCACGTAGAGAATATTGGCATCTCCTCATTCTTCAGGCACAACTATGGCAACCATGTTCTGGGCAACCCTGTCGATTTCTCGAGATGGCAGCCTGGCCGAGAACCCTCAGACAAGCGACAGTTTGTGGAGTCACAGGAGACGAAGGAGTGTATCGCAATCACTGAGCTGATCCGACGTCCTACAGTTTCTGAACAACAACAGAAATCGAAGCCATGGTTATGTCAGATAACTTGCCTGGAAATAGGCCAGGGCGGTCAGAGAACGTGGCTTCACAGAGCAACGGATCAATGAGTCTATAGGCTTTTACCAAGAACGATATGGTAATTCACAAATCAGTAATTGTCAGTAATACTTTTGCAGGCACACAAAATCCTTTCTCTAGAGGTCTCTTGTCTCGTCGTGAAGGTAAAGTGACGCCTGTGACGCCTGAACTTCCATCAGCAAGTCGTGTCCGCCCAGCTGGGGCAGCGAGTGCGTGACCTCCATGTCAGCTGTATTACTGTTGACACCCGGCTGGGCCTGGAAATGGCCGACCTGGCTTTCTCGGTGCATTCCAGGCTCTCTCTCTGTGCCAGCCTCGCATTTCGTGCCGCCAGGCCAGGCATATGATGCTGATTATGTCCGCATGTCGCTGCAACAAGAAGTCCAACACGAACTACTGACGTATCCATTCATGCCTGCGCGCGCGCGCGCGCGTGTGTGTGTGTGTGTGTGTGTGTGTGTGTGTGTGTGTGTGTGTGTGAGTGTGTGTGCCACTACTGAGAAGCCAAGTGGTTGCATAAATTCCACACCGGTTTATTAACCCTCCCCACCTCCCTCCCCCCCCCCCTCCCCGAACCTCCCCATTTGACGGGTTTGTAGCTTTTGTGGCGTCTGGTGGGTCCACAACTGTTGCAGCATGGAAAATAGAAACCTGAATTGTACATAGCATCAGAACAAAGTCAGTGGCAGCAACAATTTCCTCACTCACTCGTTTCAAGTCAGTAGAACTTTTGGCGCTCTTCAGTTCCAGCGGAACTTAGTTCAGTCATTAATTTCTAAACAGACACAATGATTTTAATATATATTCAGTCATTATTTTCGAAAGGTCCTTATTCTTTTCTCCGCAGAGAGACCAGAAATGCATATGTTTCAATAGTCATAGCTATCGTATACGGAAACCCCCCAACCCCACAAAAAAGTCTGCAGGGTCGGAAAACAAAATAAAAAGAAAATAGCATACAGCCGTTCTGCGTTCATCTAGCATAAATTATGTAAATGGCCTGATTGTTTGTGGTCTGGCAACGAGGGAAATATGAATGGTTATGACAATACTCGGTACTGATAGCCTCACTACTAGTATATGATAATACTCGGTATAGCCTGACTACTAGTATATGACAATACTCGGTATAGCCTGACTACTAGTATATGATAATACTCGGTATAGCCTGACTACTAGTATATGACAATACTCGGTATAGCCTCACTACTAGTATAAAAATTATGACAATACTCGGTATAGCCTCACTACTAGTATATGACAATACTCGGTATAGCCTCCCTACTAGTATTATAACTGTTGAGTTCCACCCGAAATCCCGTTCGCTGCAGGCCGCTTCTAAATTTCACTACTGCCGCGGCGTTGGATGGGTCACGGTCCTGCAAAACTGACCGTGCTACGGCCCGCATACCCTGGTCAATCTGGTACGGCGGGAACATGTGAATGGCCAAGTACGTGTGACTAGAAGTGCATGAAACACATTGTCAGTCAGTGAGTGTACGGTGCACTCCATCTCGCACGTGCTGCTCACATGTATTCCCCTGACGTTCATCGCCAAGATGATGTACGCCAGTCATTTGTGCCTCTCAGTCAATCTACTGATTATGTGCTATATATGCGCTAGAGCTAGGCCTCCTTCCGGACCTACAGCGAAACCCGGCGCGGCTTTGCAATTGGGTGGTTGGTTGTTTGCAATTTTAATGTCCTTCTTTCAACACATAAGAGTAGAACAACAGACGGCGCAACTGACGAAGTAAAAGCCAGGGTACTGGTGTTTTTTGTTTGTTTTGTTGTTGTTGTTGTTTTTGAACTCCTGGCAGGGGTTCGAAATCATGACTGAGCATTGAAAGTCGGCCAACCATCCAACAGCTCAGTCAGTTCCGGCAGGTATCCCTTCTCTCCACTGATCGGCGTTGCAAACCGTCAACAACTTGAAGCTTACATTTTTATTAGGGACAGTCGCCGACCATGACAGGCTTTGCTAAGGGTCCTTGCATAGGAGTCTTTCTAAACACATCGGGAAACGAGAGAACACACACTAGAGATCCACACTAACCCCCCCCCCCCCCCCCCCCCCCCCATCCACCATACAGTGCATGGCCTAAGCCCAGTCTCATCCAGTTCTGCTCAAACCTGTTTGCCTGTACTTTGAACATTAGTATTGCTCAGCTGGTATAGTTCGCCCGCTACGGGGTGCAAATG
This sequence comes from Batillaria attramentaria, assembly GCA_018292915.2. NCBI lineage: Eukaryota > Metazoa > Mollusca > Gastropoda > Batillariidae > Batillaria > Batillaria attramentaria. The sequence continues at coordinate 1,600,355 of JACVVK020000097.1, forward strand.
TATACTAGTTGTATGCAAGGGGAGCAAATGTACTCCAGCTCTCCACTCAGAGGGGTGATTGTATCCCACCTTTCAGTACGGTCAGCTCTCGCGATATTCCCGTGCTTTTCCATCGAAAGGCTCTTTTCCGGAAAGCGAAATGGTTACAAATTACAACAGATACTATACACGCACATATATCTTCACCATCTGATGGCTACATTCGTTTCATGCTTTCGTTTAAGTTACATTCCTAAAACGAAGTTAGCTGTAACGTGACCCAAATCCAGGATACATCCCGGCCGCGCAGCTGGTGTACATTTGCTCCCCCTGCAAATGACGGGGAGCCGGGGTAGCCGAATGGTAGAGCGTTGGACTCTCAATGCTCGGGTCGTGAGTTCGAATCCCGGCTGGGGCCAAATATTTGTACTGGCCTCAGTTTTTCCCGTTGCCCCGTCTTTGGTATCACTCTCACGTGGTGGAAAAGGACGTTAAACTCCCAAACACCCACCCCACCCACCCCCTGCAAATGACTGGTATAAATTTGTACACCCTAACAGGCGAACTATACCAACCGAGCACTGGTATTATCTGTATTATCGTCATTGAAAATCGGTAGAGTGGGTTGATGTCGTGTCAGTGAAGTTTACAGGTTTGACTTTAGGTCTACGTGAAACTGTCGAAAACGGCGGTACAGTTTGATTCGCATCCGTCAGCGACTCCGTCCTCCGAAAAGCGTAAAAATGTTGTTTTTTTGGTTGTTTTTTTTTTTAAGGTGTGTGTGTGTGTGTGTGTGTGTGTGTGTGTGTGTGTGTGTGTGTGTGTGTGTGTGTGTGTGTGTGTTTGGGAGTTTAACGTCCTTTTCCACCACATAGGGTGATATCAAAGACGGGGCAACGATGAAAAAGCCAGCACAAATATTTGGCCCCAGCCGGGATCGAACTCACGACGAGAGCATTAGAAGCCCAACGCTCGACCACCCCGGCTCCCCCCTTTTTTTTAAAGGAGACCAAGAACGTGCATAGCTCAGTTACGATTTTATCGCATACTACTACGCAAAATACGTACACTTTCACTTGTAGCTAAAGAACAGCTTATCTACATATGAATGCAGAACCGCTCCTCTGAATATTTTGCATAATATGAGGTTTGGATGTTTCTCCTAGTTTCCTGACGTACAATCCAACCTTTCAAGCCCCCCCCCCCCCCCCAGCCTCCCGCATCGCAACCCTCCCCGGCCTCTCTATCAAATTCTAATATCCAGCTAGTATAAGTTACCTGTAATCAAGCAATCAGCCAATCAGCAATTTTGAGCTTTCAAGGCGCCAGTGTAGCATCCAGTCGTCTTCTACTGTTACACGGCGGTCTTGAAGTAAAGGCAACCATTAAATGGTGAAAGGGTCTAAGTACTCGTCAAATCCGTGACGATAACGCTCTTTTACCACTGAAATGACGGTAGGAGGCGAAGGCTGGAAACTTGATGACGTATCTTGGCCTGGACAGGTGAGTGGCAGCACCGGAAGTGCCACCTTTCCTTGCCCGCTGTGCGGCACCACAGACCGGAAGTGGCGGCGCGAGGACCGCTGAATATCGCCAGGAAGTGAATTCCGCAACAATGCCCCAGAAAATGGAGATGTCAGCAGGCGTGTCCGGCCCGCCCCGCCGACATACCGAAAATTAATCAGACTTCGTCCTGTCCTGCGCGTGAGACTTTGACAGGTGGGAAACGAGCCGCCAGGTTCGGCTGCAAGGTCTTGTTTTACGACAGCCAGGGTTGCGTCTGGTAATTTTCTTAATTTTAAACTGAGGTGGTTGGAGTTGTTTCAAGGAAATGGTCGAAGCAATTTTCTTTCATCATATTTTGTAACTGCGTGTCATGCCTAATTAAATGAGGTTATAATTTGAAACCCATGCACTGCATTTTGTCCATATAATGATAACTGATAATGACTGAGTATTGTGTAGGCGCTTTTGCCCAGTTTCTCGAACCGGCCGCGAGCTGAACCCAACACGCACGCTCTCGTGAATCACACGCATTCTCTCACACACTGAACACATTACAATCTCGTGGCGCGAAGGGTCAGCTCAGCTATTTAAATTTCGAAATTTAGAATCGCATTTATTTTCGAATGTTGTAGGCTGAGCATTTCCAAAGCAGAGCGGGAGGAAGCCGGAGTACCCGGAGAGAAAACCCAACGATCGGCCCGAATGAAAGGTGCCACGTACGAGAAGGAAAAATTCTTTGCCCCGTGTGGGACTCGAACCTGACCTCTCGCACTGGTGACGAAATCTCTTAACCACTAGACCACCGACCGCCCCATATCCCAAAAGAGGCCAGTGCTACCGACAGGGCTTCATACACATCCGCTTCTGACATCTGTCATAGACAGGTTCATTTTTAAAGTGTGATGGGGTCTCATGATAGTGGAACAAAGTCGCCTAGCCAATTTTGAGACCCACCCACCCCCTCCCCCCCAAAAAAAAACCCAAAAACAAAAAAAAAAAAACCCACCATCAACAACAACAACAAACGAAAAACGAAAAAAAAACTATCGTGGGTCAAATTTTGAGATTTTGCGATTTTCCCATTTTAAAGTCTTTACACAGTTAATACAACTTCTGTGAGAGATTCAGTTGTGAATGTACTTTATAAACATGTGAATAGAAACATTTACTACAACCACACCGCGTACTGGCACGGATGCCATGTCACGCATTAATTTTACCATTTTCTCAAAATGGCCGCTTTTCAACAGCAGTTTTTACGATCTTGTTCATAAAGTGTTTACCTAGTAAATCTGTATATGTGTCTGGGTATGTGTGAGTGAATGAATATAGGTGTGTGTGTGTGTGTGTGTTCGTGCGTGCGTGCGTGCGTGCGCGCGCTCGTGCGTGCGTGCGTGCGTGCGCGCGCACGTGTGTGTGTGTGTGTGTGTGTGTGTGTGTGTGTGTGTGTTGCAGTCTGTATATAATATGTCGCGTGTGCATGTAGTATAACTGTCAGTATCTATGTATGCCATATGTTTGTGTATTGTATGTAAATGTGTGTATTGTATGTAAATGTATGTATTGTATAAAATGCCAAAAAGAATTCTGTTTTCTTCTGTAAGTTCAGTCCACAGATTGTGTCCTTTCAGCACGCAAAATGAAACTTTTATAAAATGTCAGTAATGTAGTTTAAAATCTGAGACGTACAGCACCGGTCTGGTCAACCTGTTCGCCACAAGCGAAAGTTTGCGTGCCGGCAAACGTCAACGATGCAAACTTAGCCTTGTGATTTCAGACGGATTCGAGATCAGACAAACTCAGAGATAATTAAAACGACAACACGTGACAGAGTGTGCCAATGCATGACTGTGTTGTGAAGATAGTGTCCGCCTCTGCCGCACGTTGTCAGGTGATATAGGTCTGTACACCTGTGTGAATGTGGGTTGCTAAACTATATCACTGTTTAACCCCCGTCAGTGCTGCTGCAGGGGCGGCCGAATGGTAGAGCGTTGGACTTCTAATGTTCGGGTCGTGAGTTTGTATCCCGGCTGGGGCCAAATATTTGTGCTGGCTTTTTCATCGTTACCCCGACTTTGGTCTCACCAGTATGAGGTGGAAAAGGACGTTAAACTCCCAAACACCCACCCACCCACCCGCTGCTGCTGCTGCTGCTGCTATCAATAGTTCTGGCAAACTTTCTGTGCATGTGTTGAGCGTACGTGTTCCTATGTCATACTTATGCTTTGTCTTTTATTTCAAAATGCGTGTTGTTGTCAGCTGTCAGTTGTTGTTGTTTTTAATTTCATATTTCGTGTTCGTGTGTCATCATATCATGGCCAACCATCCAGCCGTATTTTCCTACATGCGCACTGCCGGCGCGAAACGGGTTAACTTCATCACCGGTCCAGTAACTGTCTCGTCTCAGGAACACAGCAACAAACCGTCGCCTCCACCCAGCCGTGACGGCATTCAGTAGCCACAGTTGGAGTCTGGCTGTGACGACCATAACGACGAGGACCCATGCCGTCATCGAGACATTTCAAACACCACCAAAGAAAATAACTTGACGCCACTATTTCCGGGCAAGGCGAGATTGTCAAACGGTGTCGTTGTAAAATCCGTCAGCCTGACAGCACTTCCATTGACACTGTGATGGTTTTGCGGCTCCGAAAGTCAATAAAGGACTTTGACAGGTTCACTTCATGCGAGTTTAGTCCCGGCCCGCGGCTTTTTGTGTCAAGGGCATGTATTTACTACTATTTATTTAATGTTTTAACCAGACGTCGGTTTCAAAACTACTCACTGGTCTGAGCAATTGGTTTCCGGGTTGGCTAGCGCCTCAATTAACGGTCATCTATAAGCAATGAATCTCTCCTACAAGTTCCAGAAGATAATTCTGAAACACCGAGCATGTGTCCGAATATTTGCATCATATTCTATTCGTTTTCGCAAACACATATTATCACAGCAACCAATCATGTGTCCCTACTCCTATCATTACGGGTATTCCGTCATTATTAAACAGATCGCACTTCCGGTGGCTGTTTGTGACCAAAGTACCGAAGCGATTTCAATGAACTTGTGATATGACACAACTGGGATACTATTCTTGCGTGTGCACTATTCTTTGAGAAAACCCGTTCACTACCCACAACGCAACAACTACTTTAATAAGTACACCCCCAAAATATCCCTACCGAAAAAAGTGCTCACTTGGATATCATATTCCATACTTACCTGCACCTGGGACGACAAGGGAACTTCGCAACATCAAAGAAGCGTTTTCTGACTAAACTGTTCAATGTTCGTAAATGTTTTCCGCGATACATGTCACCTGCAGTGACATGCCAAGTACACAAGCATCAAATGCAGTCGGTTTTCAGGGCCCTTTGAATCAACGGCCAATTTAATGGCCGCAATTATCCAGGAAGCATCATTCTGATTGGTGTGAAATTTCCATATTTCTCTAGCAAAGTGAGGAATCTTGGTGTCTTTCTTGATCCATCACTGTCCATGGACCGTCAGATCAGTCACATGTGCAAGATCACATTTCTCGAAATCCGAAGGATAGCCCATATCAGACCGTTCCTGTCAGTCGAGGCCACGAAAAAACTGATGTCAGCCTTTGTCTTGTCTCGGCTTGACTACTGCAATTCTTTGTTGTCCGGCTTACCTGACGATAAAATCAAGCGTTTACAGAGGCTGCAGAACAACGCGGCAAGGCTAGTCCTCCGCAGATCCAAGCGAGACCATGCAAAACCTCTCCTGAGAGAGCTGCATTGGTTGCCAGTGAAGGCTAGGATCGAATACAAGGTTGCCACTCTATGCTACCGCACTCTGCAGTCTAACACACCTTCATACCTTGCTGAGCTCCTCACTCCATACGTTCCTACCCGATCCCTGCGCTCCCAGGAAGCAGGGCACCTCTGTGTCCCTCGCTTTAATCTAAGCAGTTTTGGGAAACGTTCCTTTTCTTACTCTGGTCCTGCTACATGGAATACTTTACCAAAGCCCCTCAGAGATTGTCCTACACTGTCGTCTTTTAAATCTAATCTTAAGACACACTTGTTTTTAAACTGAGTATCTGGACTGATCTGCGCGATTATACCAATGAGCTGTGACCTCAAAATGCGCAAGGTCCCATTTTTAATGTCTTACATTCACCTCCTCACCACTGCTATTTTTTAAGGTTTTATCTAGCTCATTCCAATCTATTCTTTTGTTTTGGGTTTTATCGCTGGTACTTGTTCTTGGTTTTTAATTGTCTCTGTCTATCCCTATCCCTTATTGTTTCTACTCAGTCAGTGTGTGTGTGTGTGTGTGTGTGTGTGTGTGTGTGTGTGTGTGTGTGTGTGCTCTTTTACTTTTTACTTGTACTTACGTAGTGTATACTGAGTGATTTTTTTTTAACTTCGGTTTTAGAATGTAAGGCGCCTAGAGCTCGCCTCCCGGGGATAGGCGCCCTATAAATATTATTATTATTATGTCAGCAACACACAGCAAGAAACTCTGGCACGACACATGCGAAGAGGTCCTTGGCAAGAGAAAGACCCAACACAAGGAATGGATCTCTGCTGATACCATCCAGAAGCTGGAAGTTAGGAAAAAGAAGAAAACTGCACTGAACACGAGCCGAACAAGAAGAGCTAAGGCAAAGGCACAGGAAGAATATACAGCAGCTGACAGAGAAGTGAAGAGGAGCACCAGAAAGGACAAGAGGGACTACATTGACAACCTGGCCAATCAAGCAGAGGAAGCAGCCGGACAAGGGAACCTAAAAGACCTGTACCAGGTGACCAAGAAGCTCGCGGGCAAATTTCAGCAGACAGACAAACCAGTGAAGGACAAGAACGGGCACCCACTGACAACAACTGAGGAACAGCTGAAGCGATGGGCGGAACACTTCAGGGAGCTGTTAAATCGCCCCATCCCTGAAACACCACCAGACATCCCGCCAGCTGAGACAGAACTACCCATCAACTGCGACAAGCCCTCTAAGGCGGAGATCAGGAAAGCCATCATGACACTGAGAAATGGGAAAGCTGCAGGGCCGGACGAGATACCAGCAGAAGCCATCAAAGCAGACACAGAGACAGCCGTCAACATGCTGCACAGCCTACTCAGCAAGATCTGGGAGAAGGAAGAGGTGCCAGCCCAGTGGAAAGAAGGGATCGTCATCAAGCTGCCAAAGAAAGGGGACCTCAGGGACTGCAGCAACTACCGAGGGATCATGCTCCTGTCAGTGCCAGGCAAGGTTCTCAACAGAATTCTACTGGAGAGGATGAGGGAGGCAGTCGACCCTATGCTCCGAGACCAGCAGGCGGGCTTTCGCAGGAACAGGTCCTGCGCTGACCAGATTGCCAGCCTACGCATCATCGTTGAGCAGTCACTGGAGTGGAACTCCCCCCTCTACATCAACTTCATAGACTATGAGAAGGCCTTCGACAGTGTAGACAGAGAGGCGCTGTGGAAGCTGCTAAGGCACTATGGAGTTCCTGGGAAGATCATCTCCCTGATCCAGTGCACCTACAAAGACATGAGCTGCAGGATTGCCCATGCCGGCCAGTTGTCAGAAAGCTTCGAGGTGAAGACCGGAGTCCGCCAGGGATGCCTGTTGTCCCCGTTCCTCTTCCTCCTGGTCATCGACTGGATCATGAAGACCACCACAACAGGCAGGAAAAACGGGATACAGTGGACACTCTGGACGCAGCTGGATGACCTCGACTTTGCGGACGACCTGGCGCTCCTGTCTCACAGCCACAGCCAGATGCAGGACAAGACTACATGCCTGGAAGCCACATCAGCCGGAACAGGGCTCAAGATCAACAGGAGGAAAACCGAGCTGATGAAGATCAACACCACTGCCAACACACCAGTCACAGTTGGTGGAGAGCCCATCAGGGAGGTAGAGTCCTTTGTCTACCTGGGGAGTGTGGTTGATGGACAGGGAGGCACAGACCGAGACGTCACAGCCAGAATCGGCAAGGCAAGAGCAGCAATGGTCATGCTGAAGAACATCTGGGCATCCAAAGTTGTCAGCATAAGAACCAAACTTCGCATCTTCAACTCCAACGTGAAATCAGTTCTGCTCTACGGATGCGAAACATGGAGGACAACGAAGACGATGCAGCAGAAGATCCAGACATTTCTCAACACCTGTCTGAGGCGCATCTTCAACATCCGTTGGCCAGAGAAGATGCGTAACGAAGAGCTGTGGGAGCGAGCAGGGCAGGAACCAGCGGCCAAGCAGATCCTGCGGAGGAAGTGGGGCTGGATTGGACACACCCTCAGGAAGCCAGCATCCAGCACCACACGCCAAGCCCTGACATGGAACCCACAGGGGAAAAGGAAGAGAGGCCGGCCTCGCAACAGCTGGAGGCGGGACACTGAGGCAGAGTTATATAAGCAGGGGACCAACTGGACTGGAGTGGCAAGAATAGCCCAGAACAGAGTGCGATGGCGAAGGGTTGTCGATGGCCTATGCTCCACGTGGAGCCAGGGGCCTAAGTAAGTAAGTATGTCAGCAACGCATGTCTTTTCTAGCAGTAACAATGTTTAGACCGGAATTCTGCGCATTTCTGTACCCGCAAATACGCACACTTTGTGCACACCCTCAAAAGCCCATTTATAGGGCTCATATAGTGAAAATGGCAAGATAAACGGTCGTTTTAACTGTGACGCGGACGGAGAAAAAATTCACGAAGACCACCACAGCATTAGGGGCCTGTGTTCGACTGAAATCTGCGAGAAAAAGCTAGGATCAAATTTGTTCTACCTTGTTCAGCAATTTTCCTAGCCTATTAGTGATCTTAACTTATTTTATCTGTCTTATGCTCGCCCGCATGAATTGCCCTACGGGGATAAATAAAGTATTTTGACTTGACTTGACTTGACTTGACTTGGCTTTTTAAAAAAAAATTTAGCGCCTGATATCACACAATTTGTGGTGGAAATGGACGTTAAACCCCCAAATACCCCAATCAGTTGACTAGTACCGGCTGGATCGAATCTGTACGGAGCAAAAATTGTCACTCCTTATCTGGAAGGAGCCGGGATAGCCGAATGGCAGAGCGTTGGACTTTGAATGTTCGGGTCGTGAGTTCGAATCCCTGTTGAGGTCAGATATTTGTGCAGGTCTTTTTCTCGTTGTCCTGTCTCGTCACTCACACGTGGTGGAAAAGGACGTTAAACTCCCGAACACCCACCCCCTCCTCAGCTGGATGCGTAGTTGTTTGGAGGTTTGTGGCACATCGTCCGTCCATTGCGCACATGCGATTCAGTCTGTAGACGGCGGCACTAGAATCAAGTCCTGCGGGAAGTTTGGCCCTGTCTGGATTGGAACTCACGGCCTTCTAAAGTCGGGTCCGGCGCTAAACCAGTTGATGCACCCGACTCAGCGAGTCGTTTGGTTAACATTAAGCAAACCCTATATATCCGCTACGTCACTACAAGCGAGCTGACCGAGGTGTGGGGGGCGGGGGTTGGGGGGGGGGGAGGGGGCGTACGAATCTAGAAAAGCTGTTCTCAATGACATGATGCTCCATCTGGCCATTATATTGAATCCTGGTGGTGATTAGGGAAGTTTTGATGTGGTCGTTATAGTGGTCATCAAAGGATGTGGTCAGGTGAAGTCTTTATGTGGTCGTCGAAACGAGGGCGGTCTTGGTATGGTCCTTGCAACGAGAGCGGTCTTGATGTCGTCGTCCTAAGGCGGACACTCTCGATGTGGTCTTCATAACGAGGGCGGTGTTGATGTGGTCTTCGTAACGAGGACGGTCTTGACTTGGTCTTCATAACGAGGACGTTCTTGATGTGGTCTTCATAACTAGGACAGTCTTTGCGTGGTGCTAGTGATAAGAGCAGCCTGTGATGACTGTGGTCCTCGCAGTGAGGACAGTCTTTGACTGATGTGGTCTTGGTAATGAGGAGAGTCTAGAGGTGGTCGTCGTAATGGATGGTCATCAAAGTATTTCGTCAGGGAGTCCTTACGAGCTTTTGAAACATGACTTCCCAAATTCTACAGCAAGACATGACGGGATTGTACCTGTAAAATACACCCCCCCCCAAAAAAAAAAAAACAAAAAAAAACACACACAAACAAACAAACAAACAACAACAAAAAAACCTACTTCTTCAATTTTTTTTTTAAATCATAGTTGAGACCACCACGGAGGCACTGCAAACGTTATCAAAAAGGTGTTGAACTCGAAATGAAGATTTTTGCTGTGCCGTGCGCGTTTTCCCACTTCCCTTTTCATCTCTCAAGTAGTCCCATTTATCTGTTTACTGTCGGAGGACAGAATATCCCCGCGCAATCATACGCCAGTTTCGAGAAATCGTAAAAGCATCAAGAGTCATACCGTCTTCATATCGGACAAGGCAATACATTAAACATCACCCCCTTATCTCAATTGAAAAGAAAAAATATGGTGGCGATTGGCAAGCGGCGCCTACCGCCCATTTTCAATGGCGTATCGCTTTCATAAAACTGGCGCTGCTTTTTGGCGACCCCTGTCGGTGGTCCCCGTCAGATCGATCGTCTCCCCTCATTCAGGAGACAGGTTAATGGTTGTAGCGCTTTGCAGGTCGACCTCTATGGCTCAAAGGTAGCGCTCGGGTTTCGTTTTGTGCTACCTCAAATAACTTGGCGATGCATATCTTGTTCATCTTTGTTTCTTTTTTTGCTTGTTTTGTGGGAAGCCGAGATAGCCAAATGGTAGAGCGATGGACTTTCAATGCCGCAGCTCGGGTTGTGAGTGAACTCGAATCCCGGCTGGGGCCAAAAATTTGTACTGACCTTTTTTTTCTCGTTGCCCCGTCTTTGATATCACCCTTACATGGGGGAAGAGAACGTTAAACTCCCAAACGCCCAGCCACCCTTGCTTGTTTGTTTAACCGGAAACAATGGAAAGTTTCTCTTCATAGGGAATTTATGTATCTGGAAATCAGAGTCATACGGGTACTAAAACCATCCTTGTGTTTGGTTAAACGAATTCTCTAACCCCATGCCCGGTTTACTGCTCGGGTCGTGAGTTCGAATCCCGGCTGGGGCTAAATATTTGTGCTGGCCTTTTCCTCGTTGCCCCGTCTTTGATTTTGCCCATACATGGTGGAAAAAGGATGTTAAACTGCTAAACACCCACCCACCCCATGCCCGGCTTTATGCAGACTGAGAGGGTGCTAAAGACATACCAACTGTTTAAATGAGGTGTTCAATTACACGCCTTGAAATATAATTACTCATGAACTGAGTGCCGCCATCGCTAATGTATAAACATCAGTATAAACATTTAGACTTGAAGAAGTTGTGTCTAAAATATTCCTGTTTTCTTTCATACGGATCACGATCAGTTGTATCTCCTCAGTTTCATTCAATGTGTCAGCAGCAAACTTGGATGTACTTTGTCTGATGGACAGTGGTGGATATGTAGGTACCAAATACCTGAATGCGCATCTACCGTCTGATAAAAAAAGGACCTAAGTACGTATCAAGCCCATGGCGCATGGGCCCTTTTACTAAACGACGGCCGACATCCTTTCATTTGGACTTGTGCATCCTGTACCGTCGGCCGGTCTCCTTCCTTTTGCAGTCTGTATAATGACCGAGTCTTGGCGAGGTCCTGCTGCGTGTGGCTTCATTCACGCTGCACCTTCGTGTGAAGATCAAAGGTTATGTTTGAAGAAATTTGTATATGAGTGCATATACGCTCCACCCACCCCCTCCCAACCCCTTTCTGCCTCCTCTCACCCTGCCCCAGAATATCATGTGATGGCCGTTTCCGTGTGGGTGACTTTATCATGACTTTGCCTCAGTCTTGAGTTCACAGTGAGCTGTCTGTTACGTGTAACAGTTTTGTGGATAGACAAGTGTGTTGATTATTGAATTTGTATGTTTTTTGTTGTTGTTGTTTTTTTTTTTACTCCGTTTCATACAGCACTGACTTTCGCCCTGACTGATTTCATAAATCGTGCTGATTACGAACTTGGTCCAGAGCAGTTTTTGGTCCATGCAAATGCATACTTTTTGAAAGTTGACACTCTGAGATCTCTTTCATATGTCAAATTAAAACAACAACAACAACAACAACAAAATATCATGAAGTCTGTGTCCTACTTATAGGCTTTCAAAATTTCTCGTCCAGTGTTCAGACACAAGAGATCCTCTGTAAGACATTCAGTACAGTAAGTATTTCTACTTCGTGTAAAAGGACGTTAAACTCCCAAACATCCACCCACCCTCTACTTCGTGTCTTTAATCTACTATGAAACGTGGGGGGGGGGGGGGGTCGGAATAGCGGCGCTGATAGAGCGCTGGACTTTAAATGCTTTAGGAGTTCGAATCCTGGCCGCTGAGACACAAAAACTTGTGCCGGTTGTTTCTTTGTTGTTCCGCCTTTAATATAACTTCTACGCGGTGGAAGAGGACGTCAAAAATACCCAGCAAACCGACCATGAAGCCAAAGTATCATTCTTGTTCCATAGGATGAAGTTTTTCGCCCTTAGTTCCCCCCCCCCCCCCCCCCACGCAGTCACGATATCCATGTTTGGGCTCACAGCCGGGATTTGAACCCGAGCATTGGCAAACCAAGGCTCTTCCATTCGGCTGTCCCGGCTCCCCTAAAACAAAGCTGAGTTGCTGTTTCTCATTCACTAAACCATGTCTAGAGCTCTTTCACTATGCGTATCACGTGGTACACGAACTGGCCAGGACAACAGAGATACATGTACCATGGATACCTGACGGACAGCTGGCGGACAAACAAAACACTCCCCGTAGGAAAAACTCGGGGCTGTCCGCCACGCACGTTTAGATGACTGACGTAACGTGCAAGAGCTTTTATACGTGGCCCCGATAAGGACAGCAGATGATTAGAGTTGTCACAGACGTACACTGTTTTCTCCCAATCGTGGGCCCAGTGGGTTTATGAAATGCTGACCTTGCCGTCGTCTGTTCAGCCAAGACAGGATATATACACAGAGAGACCCGAGATAAGGAAAGAGTAGAGAGAAGTGTAGTGTTTGGGTTTGTCCACCGCTGTGCGAAGTATTCGTTCCAGTGTTTAAAGGGCCACGACCTTTTTCCAGATAAAAAGAACGTTGGACGTGGAGGAGCGGCATGACGCAAGAGTAGGGAACTGGCATGTCACTTGGAGGCGGTTCTAGATGAAAGCATGCTCGTGCGCTGCAGGCCAAAGAACACAAATGCAAGGTGTCTCAAAATGCCTAGATATTTCCTATTAGCCTCAGGCACCATAGTCACCCCGAAAAATGCTTCAATCTAGAAATAAAAATTACCATGCACAGACATATTCAGAGGAACGCATCTGACAGGAGCTGAAACAAATTGTAATGTCTTCTTTCCGCTCCGGCCTTACTGCTAGTCTACTTCCTGTTTAAGCCGCTTCATCTCACTCCGCTCGCGTCGCTTTTGTTGCTCTCCAGCGCAAAAAGTCCCAGCTTCACTGGCAGCTTGCCTCTTGTCGCGGCCCCCTGGAATGCACCTCGGCCTACAAAATACAAAAATCACGAAAATCACGCTTTTTCATGACAACAAGAATCATTACAAACTAGCACAGTCGCCAGACAGGGTTCCCCAGGTAAACACTGCACATAACCCCACGGTCAGTTTATGCCCTTACGCCTGCTTGCCGGGCGGACGGCATAACACGCGGGATGTACTCCCCCCAGCGTGAAGTGCCCCGGGTCAATGACACTTGCGGCTGGAAGTCCCCGGGGAGTCAAACGACCTTTGCTGTGATTATATGTGCTTGGTTTGGTGGGCAGAGTCTATGATAGTGTATTGATGGGATGAATTTATATTTGATGTATTTTAATAGCTATTTTAAATGATGCATATTAATATTAATATTAGTCATTTAGGTGACACTTCATTGAAATCTGTAATTTTTAAGTGTGTTATATATCAGTCTGTGTGTTTTCATTTTATGTTACATGTATTATCCGGTTGGTTTTTTTTATTTTTTTATCCACCATATCCGAATTTCCCGTTTGGGACAATAAAGATTTATTTGATTTTGAATTTGACATTATGACGTACACCCGGCGTTGTCAAGTGGGATGGTCCACTGTTCTCGCATCTCGTGCGATGTAGTGTGTGTTCAGTTCGACCCAGCAGGGAGTAAAAAAAAAAGTACTTACTGCTAAACGTGCCTGTTTCCCCTGGCAGTGCAAGCTGTGCCCGTCTGTGTAGCTAGTCCAACACTGTGACAGTCAAGGAAATGTGGCGACCAACCTGGCAGTATGACTGGATTGAATGTTCTTCAGATGAACTGTTCCCTGATGTACCTTTGATGTACGCCTCTCTGTTAACTGCTAGAAACATACATGTCCATGATAAAAATCAGAAAACAAAGAGAGAAATATTGTAATGATTAAAACAATTGGAACAAAAGGAAACACACACACACACACACACACACACACACACACACACACACACACACACACAAACAAACCAATCACAAAAAAAGAAAGAAAAGGCAAACCTTCCAAAACGGTCCTATTTGGACCCTATTTGGACCCCCCCCCCCCCCCCAAAAAAAAAAAAACTGTTCAGCTGGGTGTGTCAACTGCAGTGAGAAAGAGAGAGCACAGATACCGTCAACAGGCTCAAGTTGTTGGTTGTCACACGCACGACTGCCGTTCCGCTAGTTAAAATCTAGTAACTGGCTGACTGCTCAGCGTTGAGTGCTACTCACTACCGGCCTAGGCCGCACGTGCTTCAGTTTGTGCCTCCCCGTCCCACTTCTGCCCCAAAACAACACACACACACCCACACACACACACACACACACACACCCACACACCGTGTTACAAGTTCAAGTCAAGTTCAGTTTCATTTATTATCCCAATTTGGGCAATTTGTTATTAAACAGCGGCACTAAACACACATCACAGACCTCAACGACTAAATACATATAAGATGCCCCCCCCCCCCCCCACACACACACACACATGTATATATATATATAAGTCATCAGCACATCACATATCTTAGGAACTAAATACATAGGCAACAGCATGTAGATAAATAATTTAAATATGAGGTTAGCGACCTTAACGGCTATATATATGTAAAACGTAAATAAAAAAATAAAAAAATTAGTGTAGGTGTCCCGTCCCCCCATAATCTGCCTATTACTGAGAGCCGTCCCCAAACACATCTTCATGACTGTGCACCAGGGTGGAAGGGTGGGTGTTTGGGGGTTTAACGTCCTTTTCCACTACATAGGGTGATATCAAAGACGGGGCAACGACGAAAAAGCCAGCACAAATATTTGGCCCCAGCCGGGATCGAACTCACGACCCGAGCATTAGAAGTCCAACGCTCTACCATTCGACCACCCCGGCTCCCTGACTGTGGACCAAGGACTGTGACCTTCATTCCAACTAACTGCTTACTTGCTGAGCCGGCAGCCGTACTGTTCATCTGGACAATGACTGAGTCTAAGGGGAATTTCCAGCGTTTGGAAGAAGTGTAGGCCCCTTTTCAGTTGGCATGCCTCGTATTGATACTGATGCCGAAGGGACGGAATTCTTCCAGACACTGGAGTTTCCTCAACGACTCATGTTACGCATAGTCTGCACACAGTCGGAACAGTGTGTGTGTGTGTGTGTGTGTGTGTGTGTGTGTGTGTGTGTGTGTGTGTGTGTGTGTGTGTGTGTGTGTGTGTGCTCTGGATATCAGAATAGATATTTACCGACATGTTGCATTATGTTGCATATTATTTTATTTATTTATTTATTTTTTTATTTTATTTTATTTATTTATTTTTTGGGGGGGGGGGGGGGGGGGGCGGGAGGAGGAGGAGGGGCGGGGGGGCCATTGTAGATTGCGTGTTCGTGTGCGTGTGCAAACTACACACTGTCTTTTTCGTCCCTGAATGTCGCATACTCTAAGATAACATTGATTCGAGTATGTGGCATTCAGGGACGAAAAAGACTCAGGGACGAAAAAGAAAGAAGAATCAGTGACGAAATCACAACGTTTTTTCCCTTGAAAAAGTCCCTTTTCAGACTCCCCACCGCATAACCTCTGCACTCACGCTTTGAAGGGAAAACTAGTCGTGCAAGAGGTATCGTGCAGCGTTTCATGTTTTCATCCAATGTGTCTAGCATTAGCGGCTTTTATCGGCACAGGGATTAAGGAAGATTTGGTGCAGTTATCGTGTTTAGATTTTATGTCAAATGTGAGGGCGAGCTGGCCTGGCATAACTCGGCTATGATGTATAGTTTTTATCACAGGTTCGGGTCGACAGACTCAGTATACATACGAGAAGACGGTGAAGCAAAGTTCGTGGTAAGTCTGACGAGACGGGCTAGACTTGAGGCAGACAGTTAGTAGGTGCAGCGTTTTCCAGGGGTTAGATTTTGAGGGGTAAGCAATAATAACAGCAGAGTAAAGATTTGTACAATGTTGACATATATATATATATATATCCTTGAAGCCCCATCCCAACTCTCTACCCGATCCTCCCCCCCCCCCCCCCGCCCATCCCCCCCCCCCCCCCACTCCGATCTTTCCTCCCCTCCCTGTGTAGCTATGGGGGTAGCAATAACTACAGAATAACACATGCAGAGTGTTGAAATACAATTCCCCCCCCCCCACCACCACCACCACCACCACCAACAACAACAACAACAACTTAATTTTGTTTGGGGGCTTCTTTTGTCCTAGTCTGGGCTAGGCCCGTAGCCCTGGGTTAAATTAACATCGACTTTTACATACGGGCCGTGGTGTCTAGCATCACACCGCCAAGACAAATACGCAACTGAATGCAGACACAGGTTTGCGCTGAGCTGACTGAATCCAAACGCACGCTTGGCCGCTGACAGCCTCGTTGCGGCCATACTCGACCTTGGTAGCTCATTGCTGACGAGTGAAAATGGCACTGAGACTCGTCGTTTACGGACTCGGACAGCTGAGTTTTCATCGTTCGCACGGTGGCCATCAAACATGAGTGTGTTGCATTCGGAGCTCTACCAATCTCTAAGATGGACCGTTCGAGCGTACAGAAGCAGTCACAAGCGTGACTGTCCCACGACAAAAGTCTCCCTGTATAAAGCCTGGTAATCATAGAAAAGGCGCCTTTAATCGTTGTTCAGCTCCCATAATCAGCCGATTACACGCAGTCATATACATATATATATACCAGCTGTTACCGGCCCGATCGACTCCGATCAGCGACAATCTCTTATGTGCTTTTGCATCTTCCTTCCTCGGAGTTTGTTGCCGCTCCAATATCGCTGCCCCCATGGCAACGCTCGCCCCCGCCGTAATGATTCATCATCTTGTTGACTCGCCACCAATTCCCAGCACTGACCCAACTATAATTTTGCGCATGCACTTTTTTTTTCTCTCTCTAACTGCAGATGTAATACATGGATCACATCCGTGTTACTGGCTGATGCAAATTTTGTATGCTGAAGTGAATGCAGACAGTGACGTGTCATGATTATTACTTCTTACGAGCCGGTAAGGGGGAATACCAAAGGGGAGTCGTCTAGGATCCCCAGTGGCTCAGTGGCAGACGTCTGTGACGGCACATCCAGAATGAGCGAAGACGGACTCAGTCAGTCGTTGTTTACCTGCCGTGCCCTGAACCTCTCTTCAAAGAGGAATTATCCTCACAAACCAGCTCAGACTCAGCACGAAGTAAGTCACTGCAGTGTCTTCCAAAGCATTTGTTCTTTCCCTCCTTATCTGAAATACTGGGCGGTTCAATGTCACACATCTGTACGCGACCACTAACTTGACAATTTCAAGAAGAACTTGACGTTAAGGCCGTTCTACACGTGACAAGCAGCAAATTGCCGCCCTTCGACTTTCCCCCCACAAGTTTGTCTGCCGCAACGCCGCTGCTTCTACACGCGGAAACCTCCGCACACAAGTCGGCTGATTGACCTTTCGTGTGACCCTTTCAACCCCATATTTGGAAGGGGCCTCGCGCGATTTCGCCCGGCCATGGTCGCGAGTGAATCCGCGTCAGACTTAGCTGAACATGTGAATGAAAGTTCGGAGGAGGAATTAACTTTTGCAGCAGCTGCAGTTATTTTGCTGCAGAACAGGAAGAAACAGCGGATCTGGGCGAGAAAGTGGATCTTGCAGCGATCTTCGCTTGGCGCATACGGAGGTCATTGACGCCATTTTGTTTAATTTGGCCGCGTGACCACTACGCGGCGTGCGATTGGCCGTCCTGGCGTGCCTCGCGCGCACTTGCCAGGCGCAAGCCGAGAAAATAGAAAGCCGTTCTATCCGAAACTTGCCGCGGCAAGCCGTGGGCCGCAAGACTGTACAGCTTGCTTGTACATTTGCCGTCGACTTGCGGGGGCCGCAAACCCGCTTTTGCCGGGCAAACTTGCCACGTGTAGAACGGCCCTTAGTCATTACTCGGACAATGTCAGCTGCATTCGTTATTGGTTGAAACAAGTTTGTTGCAGTACAGATTGTAGAACAGAACAATGGATGAGCATAAACAAGTACACCTTATGGTAATGATCAGGGTGGAACAAATACATTGTGACAGTATTGCAGTGGCGGGCTAAATTGATGCAGAGATCCGTGATAAGCAGTACTGTGTTTCATCACTGAAAATGTTGTTCCGGGGTATCCCCCCCCCCCCCCCAGGCAACATCTTCGAGTTCTTCAAAGAGTCCAGATTGTTTTATAAAATCTAGTCTCTCATGCAATATGGACTTTCTTTGACCTACCTAGCTTCGAGATTTTTGATGAACATGTTTACCTCATTTGGACCTGACAGTTTTGTTGTTGTTGTTGTTGTTTTTACATCTTGTTTTACGAAATAGCTTTTTACCCTTTTAACGGGGGAGCCGGGGTGGTCGAATGGTAGAGCGTTGGAGTTCTAATGCTCGGGTCGTGAGTTCGATCCCGGCTGGGGCCAAATATTTGTGCTGGCTTTTTCTTCGTTGCCTCGTCTTTGATCATTAGTATCACCCTATGTGGTGGAAAAGGACGTTAAACCCCCAAACACCCACCCGTCCTTCCCTTTTAACGACCTGGCAGAGGCAAACTTTTACTCAGCCGCGAATTAGTCTTTGTTGCTTGCGCGGCGTTAAGCCCTAGATAACTAACAACAATGTACTATGATAAATCAAGGCAGGAGAGAGAGATGATGATGATGAAACGTTTTTTATTCAGGATAGAGCATTTAGGCATTGCTGCCTATCTTACATGCTGTCCTGCTATTCTACATTAAAGGGTATTGAGAAAAAAATCAAAACAAACAAACAAACAATGAAAAAGTTTTTAAAAAAAAGAAAAAAAAAGTATAAACTATCCATACAGGAGAGAAAAATACACACGATAAACAAATCAAAACATACGTGGCATGTGCTGATGATACTGGATGTATGCCAAGTAAGAAATTTACAGTCGTCTCTAATATTGCAAAACATGTATGTAACACATTTCTATATATATATCGTCAGATAAGCGTATCGTGTAGAATTTGTTTGAAGTTTATGAATTTGGAAACGTTTTGGATACTCAGTGGTAAAGAGTTCCACATGGATGCCCCTGAGAAAGACAGGCTACTTTTATATATATCAACCCTTGGACGAGGCACTGAAAGAGAGAGAGAGAGAGAGAGATGGGGGGAGGGGTCTATGTGTAATTCGTTATTAGTGTAAAGGAGACTTTGGTGAGGTGGTGGTGGTGGTGGAGGGGTGCGTGGGTGGGGGTGGGAGGGGTGAATCAAAGGCCACCTACCCTTACATAAAACCCTTACATTAAAAAAGAAAAGTTTTCTTTCTGCGTTGGAGCTCGCAGATGACATAGCCAAGACAGTCCACACCGCAGTGGTCCTCCAGGAATTCCGGTCAATACACTGTCACTGGAGGTTCGGGAGACTAAACAGAACTGCCACATGTTCGCCCATAAAATACTTATCTACACACGCTCTGCACCGCTTCGCAGGTTTAAGGATTTACTGGGATAAACACCGCCAACGCTCAGGTACTCGAGTGAAAAGATAGTGCAGTCATTTCGGCTTTTACTGCATGTGCACAGGAGGTTCTCAATGGCCGAGATAAATACCTGAGTTGCTTCCGATGTCGTCATAGGCTGACTTTTTTTTTCTTTTGTCCGAGGTTGCTTGCTGATTTGCTCTACCGTTCCCATGGTTACCACCCCCGGGAAAAATACAGGGGGGGGGGGGGGGGGGTGGGGGGGGGGGAAGGGGGGGTATTGTTTCAGATTAAACTTTCCTAGAGTCTGCACTTAAGTTTGCTTTTGAGAAAATAGTCAGGACTAACTGCCCTCACAGTGATTACTAGTAAACGTGCTTCTGTTTCTGTGTGACTGACTGACTCACTCACTCACTCACTGACTGATTGTGTGAGTGCACAAGTTAATGAGTGAGTGAGTTAGGTAGGTGAGTGAGTGAGTTAGGTGATTAAATAAGTGAGTTATGTGAGTGAGTGTGTGAGGTAGGTAACTGAGTGATCGTACGAGTGTGTGTACTATGAGTAAATGCTCAATGCAGTGAATGAGAAATGAGTGAGCGTGTGACTGAGTTACGTGAGTGAGTGTGTGAGGTAGGTGAGTGAGTGATTGTATGAGTATGAGTAAATGATCAAAGTAGTGAGTAAGAATTGAATGAGCCAGTGAGTGTTTTAAAAAATCAGCTACGCACATCTTGAGGTTGCCAGCAAGCCGGGTCTTCCAGCCTACTCACTGCAGTCAATATACAAAAGCAAACCGCTACAGGAAGCTTACAGTAGACAATGCCCCTCAAGAAAGTGCCTGTTCCACGACCAGCAGTCCCTTTTCAATTAACTGTTGTGACCAGCAAGGTAAAGCCACGGTAAACGGTCGGCAGTTTTCCGAATTGTTTTGCGCGTTTTCCTAGGCCCAGGTGCGTTTCCAAGAGCCATTAACCTGAGAGTCTGTAATTGAAAAGCTCTCGTTTTTGCCAGTTCCAGCGCGTGGCCGCCCGTCCCTCGGATCTAATCAAGCGCCAAATTACCTGATCACTGTCAGGCTGGACGAGCAAATGTCCCTTCCGCACGCTAACGTCAGGCGAGTTCTGATACACACACACACACTGATAATGGTTTGTTTCTTTGGTCTAGTCTCTTCAGAGAACGTCGCTTATTTTGATGCGCATAGTCGTTCCGACTTGCCTTCAAAGACCTTCGTTAGAAAAAAAAAAAATGTCCCTCCAACTGAGGTGTCTGTTGCCTTGTCTTAGTGTGTCTGGTCCTGTCTCTGAGAACGTCGCTTATTTCGCTGCTTCTAGTCGTTCTGACTTGCTTTGTCTGGCGGTCAGTGGTGCTGTGTGCAAAATCCTGAAAGGATGACAACTTGCTTTGCGTCCCGGGTCTAGTTTCTGAGAACGTCGCTTGTTTCGCTGCTTCTAGTCGTTCTGGCTTGCCTTCTCTTAGCAGTGTCTCTGGTCTGGTCCCTGAGAACATCGCTTGTTTCGCTGCTTCTAGTCGTTCTGGCTTGCCTTGTCTTAGTGCCTCTGGTCTAGTCTTTGGAACGTATTCCATTTCGCTGCTTCCAGTCGTTCCGGCTTGCCTTGTCGTAGTGTCTCTGGCCTAGTCGTTGGAACGCAGCTCATGTCGCTGCTTCCAGTCGTTCTGGCTTGCCTTGTTTGAGTGTCTCTGGTCTCGTGTGTGGAACGTATTTCACTTTACTGCTCTTAATCGTTCTGGTTTGCCTTGTCTTAGTGTCTCTGGTCTCGTCTGTGGAACGTATTTCATTTCGCTGCTTCCAGTCGTTCTGGTCTGCTTTATCTGGTGGTGGTGCTGTGTGCTAGGTTCTTCCCATGATGACACATACAGCCACACATTCTCGAAGGTCCACAAAGTGTTTGACTTGAAGTCAGTAAAGCTCTTTTTTGTCCGCCACATCAGTTCAGGGTGCTACGTAAGGCGCTACCACATCAGTCGACGCAAAGACAGTTCCTGGGAAAGCTTGTATTCCGTTTCAGTCGACACCAAACAGCCCTTATACTGCGACTTTGTCATACGAGGTCCAGACGACGTTCCTGCGATAGGGAAAGCCCAAATGCGTTCCATCCTGTCTCTCGTAAGTCTCTCTTGGCACTGTTCCTGTTGTGTTGGTCTGGTTGACAGTGATCCTTCTGCCTCACTCTCACACTTTCGGGTTTGACTGTCTGCCACAGTCGTTGGCCGCAAATGATATTGTTCTCTCTAAGAATGCAAAGACTGGCGGGAGCGCATCCTTGTACTGAGGGTGACCACACCTCGACGCATACAGAAAAGATCGTCTCGCTGGCGATGTTCTGTAAAGGCCAGGCATCCAGGCTTTTCACGTGTACTTTCAGTTTCCACTCAGGCTACGGGTTGTCCGGCATTTGAGGACTTGGTCGTGGCCATACAGCCTGATGAAAGGCGTGCCTCACCGGCGTTATACTCAATCTACGATGGCCAAAACAGCAGTCATGTCGGTAAATCTCTATTCTGATACCCAGATTGCACACAGGTACACACACACACACACACACACACACACACACACACACACACACACACACCAGTCTCCCTCCCTAAAACAGGTCAGTGAGTAGCAGTCTTTTGCCCCCTCAGTCAGTCATACACCTGATATGAATCATGATCTGGGTTTTGACACTCGATCGTTTAGTGCTGCAGGGAGCTGTTTTGGGCCATGTCGTTATCTGTACGTTAGGGTGGTATATTGTTTTATCGCGTGTTTGCCCTCCCCTCTCTTTGCGGTGCCTCTCAGTGTTACGAGTGGCGTGAAGGGAGAAAGGTAAACTTGTCTCCTCCCGTGTCCCCCATTTCTAGACACGGTACACAAACCCCCTTCTGACAGAGAGAGTAGTTTGGGCCGGTCTTCGTAAGCTGGACGTATGGAAGTCTCACAGTCTTTTGCGTGGTATTTATTATATGGAACGTTATGCAGTTTCTTCTGAAAATGATGACGCGTTGTGCAGTTTCTTTTGAAAATTGTAACTAGTTGCGTAGTTCCTTTTGAAAATTTTGACGCGTAACGCAGTTTCCTTTTGAAAATTTTGACGCGTTTCTTCTGAAAATGATGACGCGTTGCGCAGTTTCGTCTGAAAATGATGACGCGTTATGCAGTTTCTTCTGAAAAGTATAACAAGTGACGCAGTTTCTTCTGAAAAGTATAACAAGTGACGCAGTTCCTTCTGAATATTATGACGTGTTAAAAACAAATCGTATGGACTACTGGACCTGGTTTTGCGCATAACTTGAGCCTGACCAGTGTGAACTCAAATGCAGTTCTGTATCAGAGGCTTAGAAGAGAGCCGTGGTTGTCTCTGTATATAAGACTTACATGTATTTCTACGGGGGGCTATTCTCGTAGTTCTGTTGTAGTATACGTATGTTTTCACGACAGATGCCGGCTTAGAGATCATGACTCCTGCCCAAGTGTTGATCGTGTGTGTGTGTGTGTGTGTGTGTGTGTGTGTGTGTGTGTGTGTGTGTGTGTGTGTGTGTGTGTGTGTGTGTGTGAGAGAGAGAGAGAGAGAGAGAGAAGGGGGGCGGGGGCAGGGAGAGGGGGGGGGGAGAGACAGACAGACAGAGAGTCATCTAAGTCATCGGTCTTCTGCCTGCATACCTGATGTACCCGCCCTGTCTTAGGAGGCCATTTCTCAATCACTTGGAATGACGGCCGCCTTAGACAACCTTGATTGGCAGACTTAGGAAAACGTCAGCAGTTTGCATGCATCGACTTATGCGCTTGGTGTCATAGTTTCTGTACGTTTGTTGTTGTTGTTGTTAGTCATGGTTGTGGTGATGACGTCGGCAGGCATGGTCAGTCAGTAGTATCGGTAGTGGCGACAGAGGTGGCGGTAGTTTTTTTACCCGTAATATTCTCCTTCAATGTTGTTTTCGTTTGTACGTGTATCACCACTGACGTGTCTCATTGAGTGAAGGGTGTCTCGTCTCTAGAACGTGTCCAACATGTCATTTCCCTTAGCACCTCACAGTCTAGACGTCCCTACGTCGCACTGATGGCCGTGATGCCAGGTTTTCCCGTCTTACCGTTCAGATTGGATCAACTTGGAAATGGGAATGAATTTAGAGGCCGAAAACAACCACATGAAAGTTGCTAAACAACGCAGCCTTTATGGGAATATGTGTGCGAGGAAGGGGCCACAGTTTGAAAGTTGTGACGTTTCCCCGTACCCTTGCAGACATTCAGCGGGGCGCGATATTTCTGTTTGCAGCTGGTTTCTGTCATCCATACACTTATGCCCCCTATGGTTGATAACTTTGCAGCCTCGACAGCGTAGATTTTGGGTCGGATGTCAATTTGAAATGCTACAAGGCCGCACATTCACCGAGGCCTCAAAACAGAACATCATCAACAGCCACCGTTTGAGTGCAAACTGCGTGAATTTTGCAATGTGGCCTGTTGCTGAAATTATTTCGGATGTGTGTGTGTGTGTGTGTGTGTGTGTGTGTGTGTGTGTGTGTGTCTGTCTGTCTGTCTGTCTGTCTGTCTGTGTGTGTGTCTGTGTGTGTGTCTGTGTGTCTGTGTGTGCTCACGGGGGTCTTCTGCTTGTCGTAGGTCTTGATTTTGTCCATAAATTCCTCATGAACGAGAGACCGGGTGTACTTTGGATTCGCCTCAGCGCGAGACTGATCAGTGCCTGCCTCAGTGACGGTTCAAGTAACGGCTGAGGCCGTGTGAGACTTGCTGCGCTGCTTCTTTGTCAACTATTTCACTTCTACCACTTCCGCCATCAGTTTTGGACAAATGCCATCACACAACATACTAGGGTCATGTTTTGGCGTTTCTACTCAAACTAACGGTTTTGTTGGTCTTTTAAGAGTATTTTCAGCGCAGCCAAACAGTAATTATGCAGTAACTTCTTGGCAGGGACTGCGGATGAAAAATCCGACTTCTGAGTCGAATATCAAAGGGGGGGGGGGGGGGACTGGTATTATCAGCCTGTACATAGAGTTCGTACGTAATATTCTCATAACAAGTGTAGCATCCTTTTTGCAAGTGTAGCATCCTTTTTGCAAGTGTAGCATCCTTTTTGCAAGTGTAGCATCCTTTATACAAAGTGTCATATCCACGCTTAAGGCCCTGCACCTTGCTAAAGCCCGTTTGCAGAAGCTTCTACTGCTTACTAATAATTAAAATTTTATCTGAGGCACAAACATGCTCTGTGTCTGTTACGTTGTTAACAACAGGAAACACAAAACACGGACTTGTAATCCGTCGTGAACGCAATATTACTTTGCGGCGTCTGCTTCGGCGACCAGAACGCTTACCGCATGTGGGGGAGCGGGGATAGCCGAATCAATGGTAGAGCGTTGGACTATCAATGCTCGGGTCGTCAGTTCGAATCCCACCTGGGACCAAATAATTATTTGTGCTGGCCTTTTTTCTCGTTTCCACGTCTTTGATATCACCCATACGTGGTGGACAAGGACGTTAAACTCCCAAACACCCACCCACCCTTACCGCTGGTGCGTAGTATCCGGCTGTGATTGGCAGATATCGGTTGCAAACAAAAATATCCCCATTGGTAGCTCGAGCCCGAGCAGCGTGCATTTATCGTCCTGTGAATGAAGTTTGATTATCGTGTGTATACGCCGTGCAGGTTCAAGCAGGTTCAAAAACAGAGTCAGCGTGAGCACGTCGCCCAGGTCGGGCGCGGCGAAGCTG
Organism: Batillaria attramentaria; assembly: GCA_018292915.2. Taxonomy (NCBI): domain Eukaryota; kingdom Metazoa; phylum Mollusca; class Gastropoda; family Batillariidae; genus Batillaria; species Batillaria attramentaria. The sequence continues at coordinate 1,625,502 of JACVVK020000097.1, forward strand.
GGGAGCTATTAGTGAGACTTAGTAGGGCTTCGTACGGAGAACTTCGTTGAGCAGCGTAACCCACTTGCATGTAAATTAGGCACGTTACGGGTACCATTAGCTAATCGCAGCGCGTTAGCAGCTCGCGGCCTCTGCCGTGTGAGCCTAATTTACATGTAAATGGGTTACGCTGCTCAACGAAGTCCTCCTTACGAAGTCCTACTAAATCTCACTATTGTTTTCCGGCTTAGTTCTTGTGTCCGTCCATTCTGTGGAGATGCGCACTGAGTTGTAATGGTGTTTATTTATTTATCCGTTGGTATGTTTTGTCGTTGTTTTGTCGGTGTTGTTGTTAGTGTTGCTGCTGGCATGTTTAACGAAAGCTGACCGTTGTGTGTGTGTGTGTGTGTGTGTGTGTGTGTGTGTGTGTGTGTGTGTGTGTGTGTGTGTGTGTGTGTGTGTGTGTGTGTGTGTGTGTATTTTGGGTGGAGGTGAAGGGTTTTGCAGTCAGTATATCTGCAAATGAGGAAAACAAAATTTGATGTAAAATTAAACGGAACGATATAAAATTAAATACAATTTATTCGATTAAATAAAATCTAATAAAATTTAATGAAGCAAAATAAAATGCCCGTTGATTAAACTGGTAGACAAATTCCCGCTAATTCGAAAAAAATAACTGCGTGAGAGCTATATAATTATGTTCGTGTGTTTGGTGTCAGTAGCCAGACGCCTTTAAAACAAAACAAAGCAAGCAAACAAACAAACAAGGAAAAGAAAATATTTCAGGCATCAACATCAACCATCGTCACGAAAAGAACTCACGCACCCGCCATACACCAACCCATTCCACCCATCAAAATGCAAATGCGTGTCGTTCAAGTTGTTATAAACATTTCAAATTTGTTTTGATCCCACTGTGTCCTTCCTGGGAAGCCCGCGTTGTGAATTCAAATCAATACACAAGTCTCCATTACTGGAGCTCCCCCCCCCCCTTTCTCCGTCAAGGCCTCTCTAACACGGCTGTGTATATATTTGTTTCACCTGGTCACGCGCTGCTGACTTTCAACACCTGGCAAGTCCGCGTCGCGTACCTGGTGACACAGAACCTACGGCGATCTATCAAGACAGATGTCGTTGTAGAGGCTTTGTCGGTGAGGCGGTGGAGGAGTAGGTGGGTAGGGGGTGGGGGCCGAGGGGGGGGGGGGAGAGGGAGGGGGTCGTCGTGGTCGGTAGTGTTCCACTGTGATGTAGCTCACGACAACAGGGCTCGCGCATTTACGGCTAGCGCATTGTCGTAATTACGTATGGTATGGTATGGTATGGTATGGTATGGTATGGTATGGTATGGTATGGTAGACTTCTCCTCGGCGCACGTATCCATCTCTGCTGAAATGCTCACGGTACCGCAGAGCTGGAGGACGAAGCAGTGAAATACAATATAATTTTATAACTCATAAATCGTAATCAACGTCATAAAATCAATTCATTTGTTCTTGGTGTCAACATTTAGAGTCCCCGACCTTCGACGTACCTATATCACAAATAACCAAAACTGTCAAATCAAAGCACTGTACTTCATTCCACAAAAATGGGACTGACATCCAATGTTTCATTTCGTCTAAAGGAAAGTTTGAATTAGAAAGAGTTTAAAAAAGAATTAGATTAGAAAAAAAATAGAAAAAAGAGTTTGCGGCTTTATCATGAAAAACATATCATTGTCTTTCACATTTACACTGACACAGTATTTGTGCTGGCTTTTTCATCGTTGCCCAGTCTTTGATATTACCCGTATGTGGTGGAAAAGGACGTTAAACCCCCAAACAGCCCCTCACCCTACACACAGTCAGTCACTTCCGCCGTGTATACTACTGTAATGGGCATAACCTCCCCTGGCCCTCTTGCACCGTGAAAATATGCGCACGGCAAGCTAAGTGGGTCCGCTAAAACTGTATTAAGTGTAGAAGTCCAGGGGCATTAGCACGTGAAAAAAAATCATTGTTTTGTGAGAGGCTGCTTAACTTCTTGACTCACCTCACCTCTGCATAGACACAACTAACCTGGTCATCATCATCATGGCCGGTTGTCAACATTATCATCATCATCGTCGTCTTCGTCGTCGTCGTCGTCATGTGGGGCATTAGCATCATAATCACGAGCAGCAGCAGCAGCAGCAAATATTGAAAAAATTGATAAGTATTGGGTGGCGCTGCACCGCGGCCACGCGCTTCCCCCGGTGGAAGCAGCCTGAATCTCCCGAACAATAAATTAGTAAAAACAAAATATATCATGAGCGGCATCAGAATCACCACCAACGTTGCCGCCGTCATTATCATGACCACGATGGCATATTCATCATCATAGTGTTCGTCATCAGCATCTGCCATGTCATCGTCATTGTCGTAGTCGTCATCATCATTGTCATTATCATCGTCAGGACAACACGTGACGAGCGACACACCACCGCTACCATCACTGACCAGCTACTGACGACATAAGGGCAACAACAGCAACCATAGTCACTCAGTGATCAACAACAACAGCAGCAGCAGCAGTCACGGTTCGGGTAAGCCGGCCATGAATGATCGGGGAAGTCACATCCTGGGTTCGGGATCCGAGCGAACAAACTTTTTGGTGGCTACATCTTTAGCGTGGTGGCTAAGCATAGGAAAACGTCAGGGTAACGTAAGAAAAATGGCAGCGTACCTAAGCTGTACGATGATGTTTACTAGCTGAGCTTGATTAAAGTTAGAATGGGATCCCCTATGGCGCACGGCGAACCTCACCTCAGTCGTAGTTAGCGTTGGACTTTTTCCACTGAGACACGCACGCACTGTAGCTTGTACGGGTAAAGTGTATATTTTCATGGAGCGTTATTCGCGTCAGTTGTGTCCTATCATTATATAAATATTGGTCCAGCCACCACATAGATATTACTGTGTTGATTTTTTTCCTATGGTTGGATCTATTCTGCGGACTCACTGAATCACATATTTTATGTTTTATTGGACCTGGCAGTAAGTGACCCTGTACAGCCGCGAAATAGTCTTTGTTGCTTGCGCGGCGTTAAGCCTTAAATAACTAACTAACTATGGTTGGATCCATGACCCTCGATTACATGAGAGGGACATCATGACTACAGCAGCAGCAGTGTATAGTTCTGCATTGTGTCGCCCGGTGACGCTCTGCCGAGCGGCGCGGATCTTGTCTTGATCCGACCAGGTCAATATAACATATGGGTGACATGCATGACGGTATAATGACCACCACAGCTGTGGACGCTCACACTGCGCACCACACGACAGCTTGGTTGTCACGAATTTCGGACGAGGGACGTCGATATTGACAAGTCGTTTGAGAAACGCAAGGATGCACCGACATCATTGATCGAGACTTCCTTCACTCTGGTCAACCGCGTCAGCTCAGCGGTTGTGAACCTCAGTGGCTTCAGTGATGCTTGGACATGGACTAGGGAGTTAGTTCAGCACTAGTCTGACTCAGCTGAGAAGTGAACGGCCATATAGGGGGTCTTTTTTTCAACACCTGTCCGAGGCGCATCTTCAAATTCCGACGGCCAGAGAAGATCCGAAACGAAGAGCTGTGGGAGCGAGCGGGACAGGAACCAGTGGCCAAGCAGATACTGCGGAGGAAGTGGAGCTGGACTGGACACACCCTCAGGAAGCCAGCATCCAGCACCACACGCCAAGCCCTGACATGGAACCCGCAGGGGAAAAGGAAGAGAGGCCGGCCTCGCAGCAGCTGGAGGCGGGACACTGAGGCAGAGCTATATGCAGGGGACCAGCTGGACTGGAGTGGCAAGAACAGCCCAGAACAGAGTGCGATGGTGAAGGGTCGTCGATGGCCTATGCTCCACTTGGAGCCATGGGCCTAAGTAAGTAATATAGGGGTCTTATGACTAGTATATGTTTTAACTGTCATCCGCGGTTTTGCGGCCTGGCAATAAAATAACTTGTTTCTTACGCATGCTCAAGATTGGTCGACTGGTTGTTTAACACCGCGCACAAGCGTCCCACATTTCTGGCTCTTTCTGGGTGCTGGCCCTGTATGCGACAATCAGGCTAGATTAACGGTTCCTCAACGGCTCTTATTACAGCAAACATAAGTATAATCAAAGTGCAACACGCCTACTGAGCCAATATCAAATCCGTGCAGACATTTTTTTTTTTTTTTTTTTTTTTTTTTTTTGGGGGGGGGGGGTATTTAGGCCACTGGTGCACAAGCCCGAACTTACGTGGTAGGACCTGAGTTAAGAGTTTCACGTCATTTCCCACCACATAAGGGTTATATCAAGGATGAGCCAATGAAGAAAACGCCAGCACAATTGTTTGGCTCCCTGCCAGAATTCGAACTCACGACCACAGCATTGACAGTCCAAGGCTCTGATCAGCTCGGCTATCCCTGCTGTTTTCACAATTACCTGGCATGAAACTTATTTACAAAGCCAACAAACAGCTCCAGACTGCAATTTTTTACTCTGCACACAAATACAAGTATTGTTACTACATGCCGCAGAAGCTATCAATGGCATGTACTGGTAGCCTGTGAGGGACATAACATAGACGGGAGCGACAACGTGGTTTGCCCAGAGCATCAAGCCGGTTCCGCCTATCGGCCCATGTAATATCAATGGATACAACACAGGTTTAGACATAACTGCCGTGCTGTGCTGATTGGTCCGTCAGCAGCAAGATGATTTGTTTACTTAGTGCGCGGCTTGTGAGATGTCGTCAGAGTTCGGCTAATGAAGAGCATGTCAACTCAGTGTGTGACAGTCAGGTTATTTAGATGTGATCATACTGACCCAGTACAAATTTGGCCTGCCACAGTGTCGCGTGACATACGGGGCCGAGATAGCTGATCACTTGAAAGCGCAACAGACGGCGGTGACGCAATCAGAAACTAAATTAAACTGCACACCTTAGAGTTGACTTATAAAAGTAAAGTGTAGTTTCGTATCATGGCAGTCGATAGCGGTAAGGGACACTAATCTGTTTCGACTGAGAATGCCATTTTTCCAGTGTCAGTTTAAGATCCTCTCTGAATCAGTAAACGCAGCAGACAAAGTGTGGTACATTCCTGGTATTTTCTACGCCGGCCAATAATAATAATAATAATAAAGGGTATTTGTGGCGCCTCATCTCACAAGAGCTCAGGGCGCGTACATAAACTACACATAACATACAAAAAACATAAACGTATAACACACACACACACACACACACACACACACACACACACACACACACACACACACACACAGACAGATTTTTTGCAGGTGGCATGCAGAGATGGAGAGCGGGGAGGGGAGGGGCATGGGGGGCTGGTTTTACTGCATGGAGGAAAGATGTGTCGCGTGACCCAGTGACTCAGATCAGATGACAACAACAACGATGACGAAATGATGATTCTGCGGTAGATATGTGTGTGTGTGTGTGTGTGTGTGTGTGTGTGTGTGTGTGTGTGTGTGTGTGTGTGTGTGTGTGTGTGTGTGAGAGAGAGAGAGAGAGAGAGAGCCTTAAAGGTCAGATTTAGAAATATCTTAAGTTATGCAAAGTTATGTTATTAATTCTTAAGTCTTGCCTTCTCTTACTGTCTTGTTGTATTTTGGGTAATTTCCCTTTCAGGCATGAAGAAAGTATTTATTTATTTCAATTCAATTTTGTGAAGATTATGACGCCGATTGCCAAATTTTCGCGTCGACCATTACACAGCCCTCAACGACACATTCATAGATCGATTTTTTTTTTCAAGCATTTCTGTTGATTTCATCGTCAAGGAATCAGTCTAGATGTCCATGCTGACTTGTAGCTGCAGACAGTCCCAAACACGGATCACGATCGGCAATCAAACTCAACCACTCCGTCACACTCACAGTCACAGCCCGCCACCTGACTCCACTCGCACTCTCTCACTCTCTCTCTCTCAGCCAGGGTACAGCTCGCTGGCCCATTGACCGCCTCCCGCTTGTATGCTGCTTCTGAAGAGCTTACGATTTTGAAATTGATAACAAGGCGTTCTGATTCGGTTGGGTTGGGCTGGGTTGGGTGAGTGTTGTTGCTGTCGTTGTTTTGTTTTGTTTTGTTGTTGTTTTTATGTTTGTTTTGTTTGTTTGTTTGTTCATTTTTTGTTGTTGCTGTTGTTGTTTGTATGTTTTTTGTTTTTCAGGGGGGGGGGGCGGGGGTGTTGTTTTGTTTTGTTGTTGGTTTGCTAGTTAGGTTGTTGGGTTTGTTGGTTTTTTTTTGGGGGGGGGGGAGGGGGGTATTGTTTTGTTTTCTTCAAATCTGCAGAGAAAGGTCATAAATAAACCGAGCATGATCGGCAAAACAAAAGCAAGATTCCACCCTCAAACTTGTTGAAGCAGACCACACACGATTTCAAACTAACACACTTCCCCAAGTGGCCTAATCCATGGAATAATATCCGTATCATAGCTTGACTCCGTCACTGTTGCACGTGCTGACCCGACCGAGACAGAGCTGATCGAACAGACCCCCCCCCCCCCCTCCCATACACACACACACACACACAGACTCTCCCCCTTGTATCGATCCCCCGCTAACCACCTCGGTGTGTCGCGGGCCCCACTTTCCCCTGCATTAGACCTGGGGCCACAAACCATTCGGTTATTACAACATTTGGCTTTATTTGTCAATTTGTCGTTGTGTGGCGAGCCGTGGGTGCCGGGTTCTTTAGGGCCCGGTACACAGTCTGCTTTTTCCTGTCGTTTGTGGGAACTGTGGGGGTACCGGGAGTTCAACGGGAACGTGAGTCCGAGTTGTGAATTTTTTTTTCTTTTTGCACTGTATTCTCCTCCCCCCGTTTTACCCCCTCCCCGCCCCTCCCCCCCCCCTCCTTACATACCAACCCACTGGCACCCCTACCCCCGCCCCTACACACACACGCACACACACACACACACTGTGTCGCTGATATGAAAGACTACCTCAAGTGTTGAATGGGAGTAATCTCTTACAGGCCAATTCCCCCCCCCCTCCACCCCCCCACCCCACTCCCAACCCCACCCCCACTCTTCCACTCCGTGCCCTCAGAACGTAGAATGATTTGATCCACATTGTTCGTTGAATGTGCAGGCCATTAGTGTGTTTGTTCAGGAAATGTGTATGTACCTTGAACCGTGTTTTTCACAAACCACGTGCAGCAAACAGAAAAAGAGTGCACCACCAGACACAGATGATCTCCGGACCAGCGGACGTCAAAAAAAAAAAAAAATAAAATAAAAAAAGGCACAATCTGGACCATGTTACGCCTGGTTTCTCTGCATCTCTCCATCACCCTGACGTTCTCTCTGTACCTCCTTCTCATCGTCTCGATGTGGAAGAGGACGTTAAATTGCCAACTTACCAAACAGTCAACCAGCCGGACTCGAGGACGTTAAAAACGTCCATAACCCAGACTACAAATTGTGCCGCATCATGGTTTCTCCACATTTCTCTGTCACCTTTAAATATGGCGTATTTCGTACTGCGCACGAGTAGCCCATGTTTCTGACTCCTTTTCCGTTTTGGCCCTGTATGCGAAAATCAGGCAAGATTAATGGTTCCTCAGTTGACGGCTCTTATTGCAGCAAACACGAGTATAATCAGAGTGCAACACTCCCACTAAGCCCAAATTAAAATCCAATTAAATTGATTATGTTTGTTGTTGTTGTTGTTGTTGTTGTTGTTGTTTTGTTTGGGGTTTGTTGTTGCTGTGTTTTGGGTTTGCTGCTGTTGTTGTTGTGTTTTGGGTTTGTTGTTGTTTTGGTTTGTTGTTGTTGCTGCTGCTGTTGTTGTTGTTGTTGTGTTTTGGGTTTTTTGTTTTTGTGTTTTGGGTTTGTTGTTGTTTTTGTGTTTTGGGGTTGTTGTTGTTGTTGTTGTTTTAGTGAGGCCACTGGTGCACAACCTTTAAAGTTACTTGGTAGGAATTGAGTTAAGCTGTGAAAAAGACGACAACATCCCAAAATACCAAGCAGCCAGCCAACCACCCAACCAATTGGACACGGGCAAGTTCAAAAGAATCGCAATTCGGACCACATGCCGCATGGTTTAACAGTATTTCTCTGTCACCCTCATGGAAAAGGACGTCGAAACCCCAACCGACCAACCAACCAACCAGCAAGCCAATACTTTCTCAAGGCCAAGACCAACAAAGCTATATTTTAGTGTACTGCGGATCTAGATGATTTTTTGTGTTAAAAGAAGAAATGCAAATGAACAGTGTAGTGTAAGAAAAGGAAACGGTAATGACTGCGAAGTGGTTACAAGTTAAGCAAATAAAAGCGACATAAAAGTTATTTGAGGAAGGCGAAAGCCGAAACGTTGACCTGTGCCGTCCTTCGTGAAAGTTAAGTGTAGTGTAAGTTTAAAAACTTACAGACAACGACGATATAATATATATTATCACTGTGAGAATCGATGGACAAAAAGTGGTGGTCAATATTTTCACCACCGACTGCATGAAATAAAGCAAACCTCTATCTTACCGTGTTCCAATTTCACCGCCATTATCTTTGTATTTTCTGGTCTGATCTGTACTGGGGGGTCCAGCAGAGCACGAGTCGGAAATGAGAGGCTATTGATTCTCTGGAGCGATAATAGCGAGATATGATCACAGCGGATTGACACCAAATGCAGGTAAAGGTCAGAACAAGAGCATACAGTTGGCCAGCGAGTGAAGGCACACCTTACTGGCTTTTGGTGAAGGGGCCAAAGCACCGTGATCTAGGAGAAGAACTTAGGTCCTTTTGCTGGCTGACAGTCGACGTGGGGAGAAAATTATTACGGTTGCCGATCAGTCGAGCTGATAAGGAACCGCTAGGGTCTTGCATGCATGCCGGCAACTCTGTGTGTGTGTGTGTGTGTGTGTGTGTGTGTGTGTGTTCTTTTTCGGATGTGTGCCACAGTGAGTCACTGATCGCAAGGGGAGCCGGGACAGTCGAGCGGTAGAGCGTTAGACTTTCATTGTTCGGGTATTTGGTTCGAATCCCTGATGGGGCCAAATACTTGTGCTGGCCTTTTTCTCGTTGCTACAGCTTTGCGATCACCCATATGTGGTGGAAAAGGACGATTAAACCCTGAAACACCCACTCAACCACCCAAGTGATCGCAGAAACGCCTTTGACAAAGTAAAACGTGCTCTTCAGAGATTGGAAGCCGAAACATTGTTCCTGCGGGCACTACAGTCAGACTTCCGCATCACCTCTGTGCTTTTAAGGCGCAGGCCACCCGCGATGCTTTCCTGCCAAGCCAAATGAACGTGTCTGTCCTGCAACTACCTTTACAACTGAAATGTAACCGAACGGCCGAAAAGACAGCGAAGAAACGGACAAGTATCCGGATACCACGGATGAAAACACAGATCACGGTTCGTTCCTACGACTGAAACTCACCACATCGCGCAGGCCATCCGTGATGCTTGCCTAGCAAACCACCGTGCCTGTTCTGCCACAACCTTTACAAAATGTAACCGAGAGACCGGAAAGGCAGCGAAGGAACGGACAAGTGTCTGGATATCCCGGATGAGAAAGCAGATAACACAATCTGATCCGTACAGATCACAGTTCAGTCGTCCGTTCGTCCCTTAACTCAAGGCCATCTTGTCGCCCCGTTTACACGGGAAAGAGAACTTCACGCAGGAAACCCGAAATCAATATCAAAAGCGGAGGATTAACCTATCATTGCCTGTGCCCGATACCCTATCGCCACGGTGATAATGGGGATTAACTCTCATTGTTCAGTCTGGTTAGTTACGAAACGTTCGACTGAATCCTGGGATACTTCAGGTTATCAGCTGGATACGGCGCTGAAACGGTCACTTTAGTCCCAGATTATATTTACTGCACGTGCTCTGAAGCAAAACGGGAAGCCGGGGTGGCCGAATGGTAGAGAATTGGACTTCTAATGCTCGGGTCGTGAGTTCGTATCCCGGCTGGGGTCAAATATTTGTGCTGGCTCTTTCATCGTTGCCCCGTCTTTGATATCGCCCGTGTGTGGTTGAAAAGGACGTTAAACCCCCCAAACACCCACCCACCCTGAAGTAAAACGCAGCGAATGCTGAAACTGCAGTCTGTGTGGTACCTTAAACCTTTACCCTAACCCTTAACTCTTAAAAGCCCACGCAGTTTGACTTGAAATCTTCAGACCACTCGGCGCCACTTCAAGCCACTACTATGCAATCTGCAGCGGTCTCGGGCCTAACGGGAAAGGCCTAAGCCTTGAGTAATAGTGACTTGAAGTGGCTCCTACTGGTGTGCAGTGGCTTGTTCTTTTTAACAAGTCTTATCACAAAGTGGGCAGGGGGCGGTCGGGTTCGGGTTCTTAAGAGTTAAACCTTTTTCTGTCCCACCCACCACCCCACCGCCCACATACCACCCACCGCCACCCCATCTCTCTCTCTCTCTCTCTCTCTCTCTCGCAGTATCTCAGCACAGACACTGAAGCACATTACAGAATTATATCCGGGAAACTTGACCAGCAAATTACACCGTATGTGTGTGTGTTTGTTTGTTCACGACATTGTAACTACAAACGTCCTTTGTGAAAGTGAAGTGGTTCCTGTCCCTTCAGTTTATGTCGCTTTTATGTGCTTCACTTGTAACCACTTCGCAGTCATTACCGTTTCCTTTTCTATTGTAACTACACTCCTCTGGGGGAAAAAACAAAACAAAACAGAAAACACTTAGGATCCTTTTACTGTGTGGCGAAATATGCGCTGGACATACCCTGCGTTTCTTTCAGGATATTCAGCCCCCGGAGAACAATGGTGCTCGGTGGAATGCCAGCTCATAATGGGCAATATAAAAACATTAACAGTCTGACTTCATTAACGTTAGGGGGGGGGGGGTCCGGACAGAGATAGGAGGGAGTAAATCAGTCAAACAAAAGAGTAGACGTCATCATGCGTTGCACACCGACATGGCGAGGATTATCCCAGTGACCGGGACGCGTTGTTTCAGGAACTGCCGGACTGACAAGGACACACTACATGACGAGGAACTTGGTCGTGGTTTGGAGCTAGCAGACACAGCCCTTCCGGTCTGGGGGGTTATGTATCATGTGCTGCGTGTCACCCAGTTGCCTGTACCTCTCGTTGGTGTGTGTGTGTGTGTGTGTGTGTGTGTGTGTGTGTGCCGGAATTGTCCGTGTGGAAAAGGACGACAAAATTTAAGTTGCGGTTTAGGTTCGGACACTGTACTGGAGTTTCGGTGCATATACACGCTGTCCACACACACACACACACACACACCACCACCACCACCACCACCACCCCACCCCTCCTCCGCCCTTGGTTCAGCGCCTATGCCACCCACACCGCAGACAGCGAGAGACAAGCCCGCCCCTATATCAAGCATCATCTCCACTATTTACCTTCATAGCACACCTCTTTTGCTGCGAAAACATGCAACACCAATGCACTTACCCGTTTGCACTGGGCGGCACAGGATAGCTTGGGCACTGGAGACCAGAGAAATGATCAGCCGTGATTTCTCTATATCACGGGCGTTAAACAAAAACAGGCTGGTGTTTATGCCGGTGCTGCTCCCGATTCGAACTGAGTTTCGACGACGATAGCCGTTAGCGGAGTTTTTTATGTTTGTTGTTGTTGTGTTTGTTGTTGTTGTTCCATTTTCAAATTTGCGTAGCACCGGGGGAGTCGGGGGAAGGGAGCCTTGGATTTGCATTTGTCGGTTTGAAAGAACACGGGGTGGGGCGGGAGGGAGGGGGGGTAATCAAAATGGACAACCTTTTCCGTTGCTATGCCGCTTCAAATGTTTCGACGACTGCTCACATTTAAAGCCGTTATTCCCCCCCCCCCCCCCCCGTCCCCCCTCCCCCCCCCCCAAAAAAAAATAAATAAATAAATAAAATAATAATAATAATAGAATTTAAAAAATGAGCACATTCACGTCGTTAGATTATGATAACGCATTAGTACAAGTCGGTGTGTGTGGTTGGTAAACGTCCCATTTCAATCGTTCTAACCGACAACTGCAAACCCAA